>PVKS010003807.1:0-93318 GCA_004027875.1 Aplodontia rufa
TAGCTAAATTAGAAAAGAAGAAGTCAGTTTATCTCTGCAGAAGTCATGATCTTATACATAGAAGACCCTAAGGACCATCAAAAAAACTCTTGGAACTGATAAACAAATTTATGTTGTAGGATACAAAATCAACATACAAAAAAAATAGCATTTTTATATATCAATAACAAAAGTGCTGAGAAAGAAATCAACAAAGCAATCCCATTCATAGGATTTTTGCAAAAAAGTTAATTACCTAGAAATAAATTTAACTAAGAAAGTAAAAGAGCTCTACAATGAAATTATAAAACACTGATGAAAGAAATTATAGAGGACATAAAAAACTGAAAGATATCCCATGGTCATTGATTAGAAAAATATTGTAAAAATATCCTTATTACCCAAAGTGACCTACAGATTCAATGCAATCTCTATCAAATACTACCAATGTCATTCCTTCAGAGAACTAGAAAAAATCATGAATTTATATGGAACAACAAATACCCTCAAAATCTGAAGCAATCCTTAGCAAAAAGAACAAAGCTGTAGACATCACGATCCTTGACTTCAAAACATACTACAAAGTGACAATAATCAAAACAGTATAGCACTGGCATAAAAACAGACATATAGACCAATGGAAAAGATTAGAAAATTAAAAAATTAACCTACCTATTTACAGTCAATTGAATTTTGATAAAGGTACAAAGAACATACACTGGAGAAAGAAAACTCTCTTCAATAAAAGGTATTTGGAAAACTAGGGATATATATGGAGAAGAATGAAACTAGATCTCTGTCTCTTATCACATAGAGAAATCAACTCAAAATATAAAAACTGAAATCATTAAAATACTGAAAGAAAACAGGGGAAACACTTTGAGTATCCTTTGACCAGAAATTCTAGAAATTTACTCCCAAAATATATTTTTGTAAGTATTCATTAGTACACACTTAAAAGGATGTTCATGTGGTTTGTTTGCCAGATCCAAAGACTGAAAACATTTAAAATTTATTAGTAAGGTACCAGTTAAAGAAATTATAGTTAGATGAACTTAATGAAATCTAAATGTACCAATTATAAAAGAGATTAGTATATATTATCTGATATGGAAAGACTGCCAATTTAGATAGCTGTGTAGGGAATAGTAAATTTGTAGCTGGGCTGGAAGATATCTATTTTCATCCCTGGGGAAGTCTGGATGTCTGGCTTTGACTCTTGGCCAAGATAAAGACAGTAAGATCAATGATAAGCTGTTTAAAGCTTGAAACTCCTCTGGAAATCCCACACAACACGTTTGTTTACTGATGGTTTTCATTTGGCAGAATTAGTTAGATAACAGATTGATAATGTAATTGGAGGGTCACAAAATCCAGCTGGGAACTTTTGTCTTGGGGTCTTCTGCAGCTGTTTCATCACATACATGTTGGTATTTCAATTTAAAGACAAAGCAGTGGGTGTGTGAATAAGGACCCTATGAAGCTTGCACAAGGATATCTTTTGGGCCTCAACAACTGCCAGAATCTTCTTTCTCTTGCTGCACCATATCCTCTACCTTTAAATAAAAGCTACATATGAGTGGAACTCTGTGCAGTCCTGTGAAGCTTTTCAAATATCCAAATTTATGAAATCTTTGCAATAGTGAAGTGAAATAGCAAGGTCCAAAGAAATACACAAGACTATGAGAAATATACTTTCTGACATGGTAGTAAGTAAAGTGGAGAAAGCTGTGAGGGACAGGCAGGAGCAAGTTCTAATTCTTCCTAGATGAGGATGCAGCAGATATTGCAATTGCCGTGAGAACCAGCAGAGCTTGCAGATATTTCTGGACACTGATGGTAAGTAAGAGAGCACAGTCACATGAACTCAGAAGGTCAAAGGTTGTATGTCTGCTCTCAAATGTGAAAGCTAAGGCGGAAAGAGGAAAAGGTAGGAGGGGATCTCATGAAAAGCAAAGGGAAATCAGTAGAACAGAGGAAAAGGACTAAGAGGTGGGAGGAAGGGAGGGAATAGGGAAGTGCTGGGGACTGATATTGGCCAAATTATATTATTATATTGTGTACAAGTACTAATGTGTAACAAATTCCATCATTATATGTAACTATAGATTTGGAAAAAATTTATAAAATAAAAATATTGTCTATTTAAAAAAAAAAAAAAAAAGAGCAGTGGCACAGTCCCAAGAGAAGTTTTCACCCAGTTTGACTCTATCTTATGTACAGTACCACCAGTTGCTGTGTGACCTCAGACCAGCCTCTGAGGATCTGAGAGGTTGCATTAGAATCTGACTGTACAGTACCACACCTTCACTCAGGTGGAGCCTTGGCTCGTAGAGCCCAAAGTTAATAATATGTAAAATACCTGAAATATGCCACCATAGAATCTAACACTCTTAAATAATATTTTGGAAAGGAAATATATTTGGAATTAATAGAAGAGGCCAGAAATATAATTGCTCTAATCTGAAAGCTGCAGTAAAAGTGGGAGTCTACCAAGTATCAGGAGAGTCCTAAGCCACAAATGTGACTCTTACAATTTAGGGCAAAATGAAGACTAAAAATGAGGGCTGGGAAATGTAAGGAACAGACAAGTGTGCTGAGGATGTGAAAGTGGGGATGCCGAGTTAGATGCAGGAAAACACTGGAGTGGAATGAGCACATGGGCTGGGGGATGCTTGGAACAGTGGCACAGTAGGGCCTTCCTTCCCTTCACCCATTAGGTCTCTTCTCTCATTTTCTCACCACTGCTACAGAAGAGAAATTAGGCAGAGGTCACATTAGAAGTAGGAGTGATTTTCCTTTCCTTTCCTTTCCTGATCCTTTTTCATTTCCTCTGCCATAAATATGTAATGAGGAGGCTGTAGTACAGACGTGAGGACCAAAAGAAGGGCTCATGGGAAGGTTCAAATTAAGTGGCATGGTGGCATTTACTTTTTTTTCACTGTTTTTTTTTTCTTTTTTATAGAATCGATTGAACCCTGGGCACTTAAACACTGAGCCACACCCCTAGCCCTCTATATTTTTTATTCTGAGTCAGGGGTTTACTAAGTTGTTTAGAGCCTTGCTAAATTATTGGGGCTAGCTTTAGCTTGCAATCTTCCTGTCTCCACCTCCCAAGTCTCTGGGATTACAGGTGTGTGCCACTGGGCCTGCTTTCTCTGCTGGGTTTTAAAAATTCCTTCCCTGGTATGGGAGCAAAAAGGAAAATGGGCTGTTGAAGGAGAGGTTGGAACACAACAGTAAAAGTGCTGAATGGAGAAAAAGAGAAAACAATGTCTTATGCTACAGAGTAGAAATATATACCCACCTACAGCTAGCTAAAGAAACTGTTAAGAAATGATGCATGTAAGTACTAATCATGAATTTTTTAATATATTTTTAACTTTTGGAATTCTTGGAAATTAACTTTGTCTTCTCTGAACAATAATCATTATTCTCTCTTTTTCCTTCTTTGTCCCTTTCCCTTCTATCAATCCATGTATCCATCTACCTACCACCTACCGACCAACCAACCAGAAAATGTAAGAACACTTAGTTTTTAATGACTCCTAAGTAGCATCTAATTTAAGTAGATACTATCAACACAGTTTTAAATTTAAAGTATGCTAATGACCATGAAAGCACACAATAACATATATATGTATGCTATAATCAACAAAAGAAGAAATGCAGCAGCAGCAGGAAGGTGCAGAACAATGCGAATGTTTTCTATTGTACCTTTCTATGGATTCGGGACATAAGGCTCTGGCTCCTTCTGGAAGAGCGAAAAATGAATTTGGGAATGCACACATACAAAAATATACACTGAAGTATGCACTCTTCAGTTCCATAAATATCCATTAAAGGAAAAGAGAAGAAAGTAGGAAAGGAAAGAAAAATACAAGGAGAATAAGGAAATAGAAAATAAAAGAGGAACAGAAATGGAAAAGAGAAAAAGAGGCAAAAAAAGATAAAGATACACTGAGAAGAAAGGACATCCAGAGAGGAAAAAGAAGAGAGAGGGAACAAAAATGAGGACCAGCATGTGTGGCCATTGTGTATACTACTGGTGAGTTTGACTGTGGCAGGACAGCCATGCTCTTCGGAAGTGTTTAGAGTGACTACAGCTATGGCACATATTTTGAACCCTTCTACTTAAGCACATGTGGCATGGAACACTTGAAATGTGACTAATCTGAACTGAGAAGTCTGTGATTATAAATGCACACCAGATTTGTAAGACATTGTACAAAAAGGAAAGTGGAATATTTTGGATCTATTTAGATTAAATATAGTGTATTTTTAAATCAATTTTACTTTTGTACCTTTAAAAATGTAGCAACTAGAAAGTTTAAAATTACCTTTAGGGCTCATGTTACATTTCCATTGGAATGCTCCATTTTAACACTAGAAGTCTCATCAAAATCACGGCTGACGAAGTAGGTTTGCTGTCTGAAACCCCCTAGCTGAAACCCAAAATACGTACCAATATGCTGGACTTTTTCATCAATGACCTCACAGTGGTATGGCCACCGTGTTGGGCTCAGTGGCCCAGAAGAAGAAACACCATATAAATCTCGTGGTTCACGAAGGCGTGGCACCCATCTCCCCAGCTGATATTCTAAGAGTATTTGTGTGGTTCGTGGGAAGAACGGATCACCAATGGAGTCAGCTGAGAAAAAGATTAAAACATAACCATGAGGTACAAGAAGGAAAGTGCCAATTCTTATATTTTATATAGTTCCTTTTTTCAACACTATTCAATTTATGAATATTTGTGGACATCACTAGAACTAACAATTCATGGCATTTTTAAATAAAAACACTAATGAAATTTTGAGACAATTGTTCATAGAAGCTAAAAAATTATTGTTGACCTTGTATTCTATTAATTTATTCTCACTACCACTCTAAAAATGTGTTTCTTGCAGTTCTCCTAGCAAATCATCAACTTTTGATCTTAAAGTTAAATACACTTTGTTCAGTGGGTTAAATATACTACAATTCCTTGTATTTACTGGAATTGTATTCTCAAAGGTTGCTAGTCAGTCAGTTTTTTCCTCAGTTCTCATTCCAGGGCCACCGTGTGACATACCCTCAGAATACAGTGGGGTAGGCCCAGTGGGTCATGCCATCACCCTCTCTCTTTAACTGTGAGGCAGAAATTTACTGTAAAGCTCTTACACTCATTTCTCTTCCTTTACAATACTATAAAAACTGCCAACTAACCTCTAACTAGGAACTTTCCACTGAAATGATCCAAATAAGGCTCCTGTTCCACTTTGGCCAATGAAATGTTTCGTCTTCCTTCTGCATTTACCCTTTAAATAGCCTTCTCCTTATGCCTGAGGTGGAGCCCAAAACCACTTGCAGTTTAGAGCCACCCGATTTGTAAATTGCTTTGTTCAAATAAACTCCTTAAAATTTTAATGTGGCAAATTTATCTTTTAACAATATGTTTCACCCAAATTGGAATAAGATAAATCTTTAAGTGAAGTCCTTTATAAACTAATTATCACTTTTCTATTTCATTTACTACTTTCTAACATAAACCAGGTTTACCTAAACAAACCTAAAACTAATCTAAAAAGCTTAAACTCCAAAAGATTCTTGTAAAAGTGCATAAAACATTTCTCATTTCTCATATTCACCAGAATAAAAATTCCCTATTTTAATCTGACTTTTTTTTAGTTCCATCACTTTTTATCTACTCAAGATCTTATGATAAAAGGGAGGAAAAATATATGGATAAATTCAAACCTGTTAATAGTGCACACTGATGAATGTCTTCCCTTACAAATTTCATGAATGTATCCTCATCCTTAAAACAAGATAATTTTTAAATTAAAAACCCCACAATTTATAAATCTAGAAAATACTTTTATGTCTTAGTATCTGGGATTGAGTACAAGTCTTTAATAAATTAGGAGATTAAAGGATTATTGTGGATTACGGGTCTCAAAGCAGTATCTTAAATACCCTGGGAACTAAGTTTGCATCTTTATTCCTCCTGGGAATTGCAAGAAGTTCAAAAGTTCTTGGTAAATTTGGGAACACAACTTAAATTAAGAATAATAATAACAGAAACACTGAAAGTCACAGACTAAAAGGGGCATGAATTTTTTGGGGAAACTTATTTTTGAATTCATATACATGATAATTTTTACTTTAAATTTGAAAGGAATATCTCAGAAATATGTACAAGGATCAAACAACAAAACATTTTTAAACACTACATTTCTCTCCTTTTTCTTCCATGTTCTTTGTTTTGTGGTATCAGAGTCACATTAAACCTATTAGGGTTCTATCATGATACCTGCTATAATGTAACACTACAGAATTACTATATAGAAGAAATGATATAAATTATAAAAATAAAACCCTAATGATTTAATACTTTTATTTTTAAGAGAGGGAGAGAGAAAGAGAGAGAGAAAGCGAGAATCAATTTTATTTATTTTTTTCATCTGGCCTTTGCTTCCCCGACACTTAGTTGTATATGTGGTGTTGGGGTTTGAACCTGGGTCCTTGCAAATTCCAGGCAAGCACTCCAACTGTTGAGCCACAGCTCCAGTCCTTAATAGACATTTTAACAAAACCCAGAAGAATCTTGGCCACAATATTTTCTCAAGAAGACATCAACAGGGGCTGGAGCGGTGGCTCTGCAGTTACTGCGCTTCCCTGGCATGGGCAAGTACACACGTTCAAACCCCAGCACCACAAAACAGCAAAGTGTCTGAACAACCAGAGCCGCATGAAAAACTAAATAAAGTTGACTCTTTCTCTTTCTCACTGTCCCTCTCTCTTTAAAAAAAAAAAAACAAACAAAAAACAAAAAAGAAGACATTAATATAGTTTTCTTTCTAAATAGGGCACACTGGACACAAATGATAGATTTTTCAGTTGAATTATATCTCAACTTCAATGGCAATGAATTTAACATCCAATTGATTTTATAATATTTTAATTGAGTATATTTTATAAAACATTTTTTTCTCAAATTAAGTAAAATAAAATTTGAGAAAAACATACTGATTCATCTTCATCACTGATGGTTCTGTCTGAATAGTCCTCCTTTTCTGAATCTTCTGACATCTCTTCCAGTGTTTGGCTTGACATTTATCGCGTGGATAGGCTGTAAGACAATTTCTAAGGAACTTATTTGACAGCTTTTTCATTTAAGCTGAACGTGTTGTTACACTACATGAGTACTCAAAAATATATTCAACTGTATTTAAAAGTGACAAGTCTCTAAAAACTTAACTAGGACGCAGCTAATTAAACCTTCAACTTTAAGATTTAAAGAAACTTTCCATGAGAAACAAAAGTCACAATAAAACACAAATCACGCAAATAATTTAATTTTAAAAATCTAGAGTACACAGGAAAGTCGTTTACATTTTATATTTACAAATAAATACTACAGTGATAGTTCAAAATGATCGTGGAGGCATTAAAACATAATAAATAAGTACAGTTGCTTATTCAGGTAGTGAAATGTAGCAATATAGTTTTAAAAGATTTTCAGTTCCCGTGCACATTCAAGTTCAAAAGTTCAAATGACAATACTTTTCAGATTGATATTATTCTGTACATACTTTCTCTGTTCTAATATTCAATTACATCATTCTTACTGAAATCTCAGCGGCTACCAGGAGGTTGTACTGGCGATGACCATTACTGTGCCTGTGCACGTAATCTCCCACGTGTTTATGAAGACAATGGAATAATCCAAATTCCTGGTCAAGATTCTACAGACCGGAAGAGGAATTTACCAATCTGAAATATCTGTTTATGCTCGTCTCTGCCAAAAGCGTGCTCTTGTAACACGGACTGCATACAATAACGTTCAAGCTCCCCCGTGCAAATAAAAAAACTACAGATGCAATACGGAACTTTGCGTATAGGCGACTCCTCCAGCAGTGACTTAGGTGACACCCCCAATTCACAAACTGGACCGGCCCACGTCTCGATGCCGTTTCCCCACACGTGCTTTTGAAGCTCGCTAGGTGCTGACCGGCGTTGGAATAAAATAAACCCTCGGCGCCAGGAAAGCCCCCGCGGCCGGGTAACAGGCGCTCCCACCTCTGCAGCAGGAGGGCGGCAACAGGCGCGCCCTCGCCCAGCCGCGCGGCGACAGGTGTGCTTTTTCGGTGGGAGACAAGTCGGCGTCAATTCGGGGTGGCCGTCTTTCCCCCGGCTCACTTTTGCGGGACTCTGCAGAGCGCAGAGGAGCTCCCGGTCCGCGCTTCACCTCGCCCGCCTTCTCTGCACTTCGACCCGCCTCAGGCGGCCCCGAGTCTGGGCAGGTCAGGGCTCCCACCCGTGCTGGGAGAATATTTCGAGAAATCCCTAAAACACCCCGGTACGGAGGCTGGAAGGAACTCCACGGTCGTTTTGTAACCTCGGCCACTCCCCACAGAAACCAGGCCCCTCGTTACCTGGGCAACGGCCCCGCTCTCGCGAGACTGCGTGCAGCCTCGGGAATCACGTAATACCCTGCGCTGAACTGCGCTCCCGCTTGGGCGGAGAAAGATGACGCGCGGGGTTTGATGGGAACTCGGGGCAGAGTTGCTGGGCGGACCTAGCGGAGGGTGGGGAGGTTGGGAGCTGCTGGAGGTTTTAGGAGTGGAGAGGGTGGGACAGCAATTTCTCTGTCCTGTTCTGCACCTCGGTTACTTGTCAGGCCTTTCTCAGAGAAGGCAGTAGCGTATACTGGTTAGGATTTGTACTTTGGAGCTCACCCGATGTTTAACAACATAACCGTGGACAAGTTAATTTTTTGGACTGAAATTTCCGCACCCAATAAATGAACATAATAATTGCAACTATTACTAGGAATGTTACAAGATTAAATTGAAAGTATGTTGGTCTTGGCACAACGAGTTCCATTCTGCGCAATTGTGACTGGTGATCTGTATTCTGAAAAATGAGAATTTTCTTATTAAGTGAGTTGGAGGAGTTGGGGACGTATTAGAGTGAACTCAATGTTCTTTTCAGCACACATTCTTTAAATATAATAAGCCGTGGCTAACAAATTGAACATTTACTCTCTGGGGCTTGGCAAATAACTTTGTGTATTATGTAATTAGAGATGACCTTCCCATAACAGGCTTAACATCCCATCTTGACTTTTCCCTTATCTTTAGTTCTGGTGGGCAATTTAATATATTTGGAACACTTTTCCAAGTAGAACTTTAAAAAAAAGGGATGTACAAATGTTTGAGCCTTTAAATATGCTGAGATTTGTGATAGTGTAGAAATGGAGATAAAGGATTATAGCAATTTGAATAAAGGACAAAGAGCACTATGGTTTAAGCATGGAGATAGGCCAATATTATAGATTTTATAAGTTTCTGAAAATAAGTTTTTTCTTTTTAGGTCAGCAGTTTGGAAATTTGAATCTTCCGGATTAGGTCCTGACTTGAGAAAATAAAGCATATTTTAGATAAAGTTCTTTGAAAATTAGTCTTCATCATTATACCTTATTTTATGTCATGTTAAACATCACTAAAGGTGATATACACAGAAAATCTTTGCTGTGGTTTGCCTGTAGCAAACCCCACATGAACCTCGAAGTTTCATGTGTTGATAGTTAATCTCCATTTTGAGGTTTTAAGAGGGTAGAAACAATCTGATTATGGTGTTTTGAGGAGGGGAGTTTGGAAGGCGATTAGGATTAGATTAGGATTAGATAACATTATCTGAGTAGAGTCCTTGTGATTGAATGCTGGTGGCTTTATAAAGTGAGGGAGAGAACCAGAGGGGACACACACAAACGCAAACACACACACACAGTATGTCTTCCATGTGGTGCCCATGTCCCCTTGGTACTCTGCTAACTAGAAGACCTTCATCAGATGTGGTCCCTTGACCTTGCACCTGCAGAACCAGGAGCCAAAATAAACCTCTTTGCTTTAAATGACCCCAGTCTGGTATTGTGTTAGTGGTCACGGAGAATGGATTAAACCCATCTTTATGTGTGGAATTTGTTCTTATTTTGGATTTTGCTCTTGGTCACAAGTCATAGGATGTTGGATACATGAGATGAAGCTCCTAGAAATGCAGGTTATACAAGAAATAAATGGCAAAGTGAGCACTCAAGTCTCATTATTTTGAATCCAAATGTTTACAAGTCCAAATCTGTCAAAGAATCCATATAAAGAAAAATTATCTTACTGTGTAATAAAAATGCTTAGGAATTCAACAACACTTTGAAAATCATACTCCTTCATATTTCATCAGTTTCACAAATTGTTATTGAATGCTCACTGCATGTCAGGGACTGTGCCCAATGAAAGGCTACTGCAGGGAACAACGCATTTTTCACCACGCTTATGTTCTAATGGGGGGAAGAGAGAAACCAATAACAATTTTTTAAAAAGTTGGAAAAAAATAAAGAGCGTAGGGAGTGCATCGGGTGGTGGTCCTCAATACAGTTGCTCTGTTCCATGGAGTGTCAAGGATATGCTTCTCTGACCAGAAAGCATTTAACCAGAGAGATGATCCACAAGGCTGTTTAGGGGGTTTCCTTGCCAGGTAGGGCAGCAGCAAGTAAAGTCCCTCGGAGAAGCATTGTGAAATATATGAGGCTGTACTGTTTAGCCAAAGCTTAGCACTTTCAAGAAATGGATTTCATAAGGGCTTCTCTTTCCAAAGCAAATTTAAAATTATTAGGTACCTCTTCCTTTTTAACTCTTTCAAAAAATTTGAAAAATGTTTAACTTATTCTCCTACTCCAGATGATAGTATATACTAGAAATGATTTTCTTTTTGCCTGTGTGTTAGGGTAGACATAAGGTCTAGAGTCAACTTCTTATCAAGGACTTTCTATCAGTCTGAGTTTTTCTTCCACTTCCCTATGATCTGAGAAAGTTCCTGGACAGACTCTTTGTATAGCTGCTTCTGACTTGTGAGAAGGCAGATTTACCCCTGCAGCAACTTTCCTCCTCCTTCTTTTTTGGTGAGATTACTACAAGACTGCAATCTAAAAGGCAATATTAAAAAAAAAAAGTAGAGGAAGAAAAAAAGGAGAAGACAATCAAAGCCATACCCCAAAGGCACAATCACTGGTGTGGGAATCAGAAGAAAGCTCATCTTAGCAATATGGCCAAGTGTAAGTTATGTTAGGATTATATTGTGTGTAATTGTATCATTTTGGGTTTATTGGGCGGAGGTAAACTAGACTACAAAGTCACTAGGGCAATCAGTTCTTTATGACATCATAGAAGTTGGTGATCATGGGTCCCTTGAGGTCTTATCACAATTTTGTTGATGAAGTCAAACTAGGACTTGGAAGCCCAGGGGTAATCTGGTACCATTCTGGGCTTTCTTCAGAACATCTGGGTGTTGGATGACACAGTATTGGACTAAAGCTCTCAAACTGTTTTCAAGTTCAAATCTAGAGATCTATTTCAGCCAGGAACTAACCAAGAGTCAGCTCAAGGGTTATTTCCATAAAGGCATTTTTCCTAATCTAACATTTATAGAATGAATTCTATTGGGAGACTATAGGGAAACAATAATTCCCCTTAATACTTAGAAATGAGGTGCTATAGTAAGAATGTCCCCTGCCTGCTCAAACAATAATAGAATAAGTTATCTCAAAAGAGAACAAATGCTTCTTGAATTTGGTGTGAAATCTCACGACCAAAAACCACGGTCTTCCCTCCTCAGTAACTGTGGCTGAACTGTGCAATGGTGGTCTTTTCCCCAATGAGGGCATGTTGGCCGAATTCCATAATGTTTCAGTCTCTTTAGACGACTAAAACAGATTTATTCGGGTAGTTGGTATTTAGATTTGGCATTAAGAAGTTCATTTTAAACTTCAGTTTCAAACTTGATCCAAATCCTTCCTTCTCCCCACTTCTCAAAGCAGCCTGGCTGTGTCCCTACTCTGGTGGCTTGGGAAATGGAAGGGAGGTTGGTGTTTTGCTGTTTACATCCATCCCTTCTTCCTTTTAGCTTCTAGCTCCTTGCTGTGTTAGGATGGACTAGAGAGCCAAAAGAGTGAGGCGTCCATAGCTGTCCAAGTTACTAATGGCATATTTGGACTCATATGCTGTCCCAACTATCTGTAAACTTCAAGAGGAGAGGTGGCTCTGACCCAACCCCTGACAAGGCACTCTCTTCAAGGCCCACTCTTAGGCATTGATCTTCTATGACAGATTGTGACAGGAAAGCAGGGAGCTAAAAATCCAATCCTCAGTTCTTGTGTTCCTACAAAAGAAGATTTAAAGTCAGACACAAGAAGTCATGCAAGAGAATTTTATTATAAGTGAAAGAGAGACGAAAGTAAAGTAAAAGCAGAGTAAGATTCAGAGAGCACTCTCAAGAGAGAGAATGCACCATCTCTGAGCAGAGAATGACAAATGAGACAAAGCTGTCTCCAAATTTATTTCTGTTTAATGGTTGATTTGAAAATTGGGGTCCTCCTTCAGCAACCTTCACCAATCAGGTGTTCAACTCCTCCTTCACATCCGGCAGTGGAGTTTTTGACCTTAGTTGGTCCTCTCTGAAACTGTCATGGTGGCCATCCTATTTAGGGGGGCTTCATCTACAAGTCAATCTAATGTTAATGTGGGCATTGGGGTCAATAGCTCAAAAGTTACCTCAGTGAGCCTGGCCTGCACTATTAAGGAATACCCCCTTCTGAGCCAGTAAGAGGCACCTGGCCCCAGTAGCTTTTAGTTTCATCTCAACTTTTATGGGGCCTGTGAAGAGATAATCCCAAAGATCCTTTGTTCTTGAGGCATTCCCCTCCCCATTATCTCTTTTGCCTTTATTTACCCTCAACATTTGCGTACAATGTTTTCCATAGCTTATCTGCCTTGGCAGTAGCTTAAAGCAAACTTCAAGACTGAACCTGTGGCCTTGTCAAGCATTTCACTGCTCATTGCTAGTTACTACCTAACAAGATGACAAGGGTTGCGAGAGGAATAGTGGTTAAGAGCAGGGGCTCAACAGCTGACTGCTGGTGGTCAAATATTCTGCCACTTAACAGCTGTACGACTATAGGCAAGTTTTTAAAGTTCACTGTGCTTCCGATTAGTTACCTGTAAAGTGTGGATCATCAGGTAGTGCCTACCACGTCAGGTTATTGAGAAGACTGCATGAATGAAGAACACGTGAACTTCTAAGTACTTCCTTGTTCTTCACTCGACATGTGAGGGGGTGGTCAGAGCCACCACTCTTCTCATGGCAACCGGGAGTGGTTTTCAAAGCATTTTCCCTGGGACCAGCAGCATTCGCATCATGTGAAAATGTGTTAGAATAAAATTCTAAAGCCCCACCCCATACTTACGGAATCAGAAACTCTGGGGTGAGTCGGATGTGGTGGCGCATGCCTATATCCCAGCAGCTGGGGAGGGTGAGGCAGGAGGATTGCAAGTTTAAGACTGGCCTCAGCAATTGAGGGAGGCCCTAAGCAACTTAGTGAGACCCTGTCTCAAAATCAAAACAAAAAACAGGCTGGGGATGTTGCTCAGTGGTTAAGTACCTGTGGGTTCAATCCCATAAAAAAAAAAGACAGAAAAGAAATGAAACACTGGGGTGGGATAATCTTATGTTTTAACAAGTGCCTGAGGTAACCCTAATGCACCATAAATTTTGAGAACTACTAGAACAGATAATTAAGAGTATATACTAGGGAATCAGAATATTTAGCTGTGTGGCCTTGGGTTAGTTATTTAACATCTATGAGCCTCCGTTTCCTTGTAAAACTGGGATATAATGACATCTGACTGATAGGATTGTTATGAGGATTATGATGTTAGCATACATAAAGTGTATGTAGGCTCTGGACCCACAATTTAAAACTTTTGTGAGTTATGATGTGTGCCTCTATGCAAGTTTAACAACAAACCCCTTCAATACACCAATTAAAAGCACAGTAATGATAAAAAATAAATAGAACTTTTGTGAAATTGAGATAGAAAAAGTTAGGCAGTCAGAGCAGATAGAATGTTTGAGTCGGTCTGGAGGAGACTGGTTTCTCTTTTGACATTCCCTTTGATATGTCAATGACGCCAAAAGGCAAACACTCCCTGCCGCTAGAGGAGGAACCACTTCCTTCCCTGGCCCCTAAGTGCAAAAACAAAGACATAACCCCTAAGTGCAAAGGCAGGGAGATAAAGACCAAATGAAGAAAGATAGCATATATAAGAGACAAACTCAACCCCAGGATGAGCCCTTTGCTCCCTTCCCCACCTGAGGGAAGTCTGCCCTGTTCTCTCTCTTCTTAAATAAACTCTGTTTACTCTGCTTGCCTTGGTGTCCCTCGGTTTCATTCTTCGACTCCGAGAGGACAGGAACCCGACATCCACATCACCGGAGTCAAAATTCCAGATTTCAGATTAGTTAGTGCTGCATAAGTAGATAAAATTAGCATGAAAAATATATTTGGATTCCAATGTAATCTCCAGCATCCTGCAAGTACTTACTGCTCCTTAAATGAGTAATGTTTCTATGTCCATGTTAGGATCAAGAGGAGTGACATATGACTACATTGGGAATATGAAATTTTGTTTTTAAGAAAAAAATAAATCCCATTTTTCAACCTTTTCCATACACTGTTTTATCAGTTGTCCACATTAGAGCAATTTTGAATAATTAGAAAAGTGCCTCTAACAAGAAACATTTAAAAATATGTAAACGTGGGCTGAGGATGTGACTCAGTGGTAGAGTGCTTGCCTCTCACACATGAAGCTCTTGGGTGTTTGATCCTCAGACACACACACACACATACACACACATACGCATATATATATAGTTTTTTTTTCTTTAAAGAGTAAAACCAACAGTCAAGGTGAAATATAGGATTTGCCATGCCATCATCTTTATTATAATAGACACACCTCTTGCAATCAACATAGTACATAAAAGTATGTGAGGCAAGGACATTTGGAGGAATTCCATTTATTGTGGATGCATTTTCACAATATATTTGTATTGCAGCGATCAATTATCAGTGAAAAATATCAAGTGTTTATAACATTTTTAAGAATGGCAGATTCACAGAACATGCTAGTCAGCTTGCAGTTTTATCTCTTAAAGATAACAGAAAATTGTAATTAAACAAGTAAATGAGGAATTTGTTTCTCTAAAGATTAAATTCAAACTGAACAAAATCCTACCCTAAAACTTATTCCATCCGAACATTGGAATAAAAGTCAGGATCGATACATTCTCTTCTCAACTTTAAACTTTCTAGAAAATATATATAATAATGATCAGGAGAAGCTCTTGTTCAAAAGTTCAACAAAACAATGTTTTCTCACCATTGGCTTAGATTCAAACTCTGATCCATTTCACCCCAACGATGGGAGTCCTCTACATGGGAGCCTCATGTAAATTCTAGTTCATCTTATCGTAGACTTTGTGTCTACTCTGTCATGGGTGATGGCTTGTGTAATCTTGGTGGCTTTCCTTCCTTTGGTCCAGATTTGCTAAAAGGTGGGGGATCCAACTAACCTTTCCTGATTTAGGAGGCAGATATGTTTGGAAGGCAGTGCTCACTCCTCAAGCCAGCCCTGCCCTGGCTAGCTTTTCTGGAGAAGTGTGTGGCTTAGAAAAGTTATTTGGGATGCATGTGTGGCAGGAATGGAGCCTAAGACAATTTTGGTTAAGTCAACTGAGGTATGAATTTACATGGTGACACTGTATATATGTCTACATTAGGACATTGTGCCAAGATACCGGATACTTGTTCATCATCTGTTATTGTGAAGAATAAAGACTCACAGCTTAAAATAAGATCTGATATCTGGATTGTGTGTGTACAAATGTGAGTCAATAAGGACTCGGGTAATACTAGTAAAAAAATTTCAGAACATTATCAACTTATGATAAGTATCAATAACTATGAAGTAGAAAAGTTTAATTTGAAAAATATTTCAGAACCTATGAAAGATGGAGGTACTGTCATGCCTCCTAAATGTTGGATTTTGCTCACTTTACTTCTTTGCTTCCAGACACAAGCCAAAGTTGGTCTTTGTCTGGAATTTTAATCTATGCAACATTGTCACTGAAATTTTTGTCTTTAAATCTTAGCAAAGGAAGAGACCATAAATACCATGCAGGCCAACTTACTAGGAACTTTACTGTTATAGGTTAAGTAGGGTTGAACTTGATCCATGTAGTAAGTAGAGTTAATAAAATTCACACTGGGCTTCAAGATTGTCTTTAGTTATAGACTAAATACTGTCTTATGCAAAATTTCAACTCCTTTTGAAACTTCTAATTTCTCTTTCTTTTCAATACTTTTTTCCTAATAGGTCATCAGGCATTGAAAACATATTGAGTCGATACCTATCTGCCATATTTCTTTTGGCAAAAATGAAATATTAATATAATATTGTGGTTTTTAGTTTTTAAAGAGCTGTGATATTGGCTAGTTACAAAGACATTCTACTAAATATAATAGTCTAGCACATGAAAAGCACTCTACTGTTAGTGTATTTGTATATGTGTATGCACATACATACATACATAATCGGGTAATCTAAAATGTGGGTCAGGCTACTATCACTACCAAAGAAATCCACAAAGCAATCAACCTAAACAAATCAGTACCACTTTCAGCTAAAATAATAATCCAATTTAGATGTGAATCAGCATGAAAAAGGAATACCTTAACAGTACATCTTCTTTTTTTAGAAAGACATCATTGTTGCAGAATATCAAATCCGAAATGGGTTACCTTCAGAAACAGTTACCATGGCCTACGTAGATAATTTCTTCCATGCTTTATTCTAAAGTGCAGAAACAACATGACTTTGTATTAACAACAACAACTATGGTTCATTTTTCTAGATACTGCACACATTCCTCAGGCAATCTTAACCTTGACTCTCCGGTTGTTGACTTCCAATGTGGTTGGTATCACTGTCCAGACACGGAGTTACGGCAACAGTAGAAAAGTCTCTATTTCACAGCATGGGTTTCTTTAGAAACAGGCTCCTGTGCAAAGGCAGTACTTTTACCATGAACATCGCTAGATGTGATTATTAAATATAGTGATCATATACATTGGTTTACTGGGATATTGGAAAACAAAAGAAAATGAACCCAATTTTGTAAATCGACATAAATATAAAACAGAACAATCAGCCCGCTCCAACCGAGGTGGTCCGGCGTCTTGGGCTTGGGTTCTTCTTGAACTGTCTCAAACCTGCTAAGAGAAGAGAACTTTAAATCAACAGCCCAGAGTGTTTCACCCAGGTGGTTTTTGGCAGAAGAAAAAACAAGACAAAACAGAATTGTAGCTTGGCAGGAATAAGTATTTATTAAAGGGAGAGTTACTGTTGGCATTCTGTTCAAATATGTTCTTTTATGCTACCCTTTCCCTGTTGATTTTTTTCACTTCTCTCCTCCTTTCTCTCTCCTGTATGTTCCCTTTTCCTATTTTGACTTTTGGCTTTGCTCATGGCATGCAGGGTCCAGGAGGTTTTTCAAAACTCTGTTGTAAGGACCAGGAAATTCCAGTGTGCACAGAAAAGGAACCTATGACAGGGCAGCTCAGTCAGGACCACGTCTGCAGATGAGGGTGAAGCAGGACATGTTCATCTTTGGTTTTATCCCATTTTTAAACCTATAAATCTCTTTGCTCTCTCCTTTTCTTATACCCAGATCCCTGAGACTTGCTTGACCCATTGTCCTATTCTTATTTCATTCCCCTCCCCTCTTATCTAGCTACTAAAAATCCTTGCTCAGGTATTAACAGATATTAAAATGTTGAGAATTTGTATTTTCAATGTTTTGTGTGTTTTCATTACAAAGGAAGATTGCATGGCAAGTAGTGAGTTTGACATTTGGAGGATAGCTACCTAATCAACTGGCTATTTAATTCAGCTCTGGAGTTCAGAAGCAGGTCAGGAAGGAGGGGTGGTGGTATAAAAACTGTCACCTCCTGCCTGGTACTGCCACTGCCACATTGCACAATTCCAGGGAGTACCATCCATGCTGGATTGGATATGAGTGGTGTTCCCTGAGTCCAGACACTCCAGGTCATCTTTACTCCCCTTCCCATAACTCTAGCTAAGACAAGTGTGTCCAGATTCTGTTATACCTGTCACGATGGGCTATGGACAGCTGACACCCCCTACTCAGAGAGTAGGCTGCATAAATACTTGGATTGTCACTTCTGAGGTCAGGTATCTATGCTAGAAGGATCATTAAGTCTTAGGTCAACCAATTCATTCTTGGTTGAAAACACAAAATTGTTCCTCTCTCCTGACACCAACAGAATATAATGCAATAAATTTTAAAACTATACATTTTTGGCTGAATATATATTGTTAAAAGAAAGGGTATGTATAGTGTGTAAGGACACAGGCTCAGATCAGACCAGTATTACTACCAATCCAGGTTTTGCTACTTATATGCTATGTACCTTTAGGAAAGTTACTTAATCTCTCAGTGCCTCATTCTCCTCAGTTGTACAATGGGAATAATAATGCTACTTACCTCACATGCTGGCTGGAGGATCAAGTGGGATAATAACAGGGTCTGGTGTACGATGGATACAAGTTAGTGGTTTGTAGTGGTGGTGATTCTTATGAGGTACTTTCAGTATATTTAGCAATCATTTGGAAATCTGAACTTATTTAAAAAGTCACTTTATGTAGAGATTCTGGGCTAGCAGGTTTTATTGGAATGAAAGAGCAATGTGTAACTGACAGAGAAAATAAGTAATATACTTGGGCAGCTGCACCAGATTTAAGAGGACGCAGAAAATAGGAAAGGGGAAGTAATTCCCTCATTTCAGTGAATCCTAGTGATTCTCTGGTTGCCTCTGATATGTTCTTTGATCCTGAGTTCTGTATCCATCCGTAAGCAGATTAATGTTACCAACTGTTGGTCTCTGATTTCTCTTTAATTTTTTCCTGTAATAAAGGAGAAGACTGGACCCATTTCTGGAAATGGGGAAGGGCTTCAGTTAGGAGTTGAATTAGCTCCTCATATAACCAGGGGCCCTATTTGTAGTCTGAGCATCCTAAGATACGGTCCAGCACCCCCTTTCTGAAGAATGAGCATTCCCTTCACCCACAGGACCAAAAGAGAGGGGCATTCTAAGCATTCTTAGGTCTTTTCATAGTACATTTTGCCTTACTTGTGAATATTATTTTAATTTTTTTGCTGTGGCAACCTTGGGTCTAAGGCTCCAGAAAGCAGCGCTGGAATCACTCAGAAAACAGAAGGATCTGTTTTCCCCAATGACTGGGGCACCAAGCTGGGGTCCTTGCAAAGAATCATAGACCCCTGTTATCCCATGTGGCCATCTCTGCCAATCTTCCTGCCACTATGAATATCTAGAGTGTCTGACTGGGAGCCACTCCATGATTCTGGGCTGTTTGTGTTTTAGGACTGACAAATGGGGATTGGGGATTTAGCTCAGTGGCAGAGAGCGCTTGCCTAGCTTGCACAAGGCCCTCAGCCCTGAAAAAAAAAACAACCCAAAAATTCCCCAAAACAAAAACAAACATACAACAACAACAAAAAAGATTGACAAACGTACAAAGCCAAGGGCACTGTGAACTGTTCCCTTTACTCTACTACATGAGGGTCTTTTAGAAACTGAGGGTCAGGCACACAGGGAGCTGCAGGTCACTTATATTTCTCATTTGACCCAGGACATTATATCGTAGGGCTCATGAGCACAATAAACCTCTGAAATACCAGTCCCAGGAGATTACCTTAGTGGGGGAAGTGACCTTATCCACAGATTGCTTTTCCCAGAGGTTCCGTTTGCCAGATACGTCTCCTGGCCTCAAGTCCTAATGAAGAGAGAAGAGAAAGCAGAAACAATTGATAGGTAGCCATTTATATTTTCTGACTTGGTCTAAATAAATCACCATATCCATTGTTGTTATGGTGTAATCAATTTGTTGTTTAGTACACCTGACCCTAGAGATCTCAAGTGGGTAGAACTAAAAGGACCATTTGCTGTTACTTGATTTTATACAGACCTAGACCTGTGTGATGCGATGGGAATGAGCTGGAATGACACAAGGCATTTGGGTCCTTGTCCTTCACCAAGGACTTACTGTTTCTTGAACAGTGAAATTGAAATATAAGCATATTTAAAATAATGTAGCCTCTCTTTAACTTTCTATACAAAGTGTAGAGAATAGGTTATTTAAAAATAACCCATTTGGGGTTTAATAAGCAATTTGTCCCTTGCAGATCAACTTTCTTTCGTTGTACCCCACCATGTACCCCAACCCTTATTACTGTAGTGCGTGACTTCTGGTTGCCAACCCTGCATTTCTTTGCCTAAGGCCTTCCTCTGGCTATAGATGCCCACTTGCTTACCCAGGAAGCAGGCTGAAGTTCAGAGTTCCCATCCCAGGAGCAGCCCTCAGCCACTGACTGGTGAGCACTGACGAGACTGCTTCTCAGACTCACTTATGCCTGCGGTGGGAAGACTCGGAAGTATGTTCTCCAGCCTTCCAGGGCTTTCAGAGTGGGAAGGAGTTTTAACAACTCATTGTTGCTGACTTGCTTAGTAACACGTTCCCTGCTGGCTGCGTTCTTCTCCCCATCTCAATCCCTGCAGAATTTTCTTCACCTCCTAAATAAACTCCTTGCACTAGGATCAGTATCTTGGGGTCTAATTGCCCAAACCAATACCTTTTTATAACTGCATTTTCCTCCCACTAAAAGCATTTTTGTGTTTCCTAAGGGGCAAGCAGGTAATTCAGAAGTGGAGCAACAGAACCTCGCCCCACAGAAATAAACATTTCTCACAGATTACACCCATAAGAAAAATTGACAGTTGATGACATATGTAAGTACATGTGGGGATCTTGGGAAGGAAACGCTAAAATATGATCTATAACAGTTATATAGCTTTGAGGCTTTATTTACTGCCTCATAACTAATTTTGTTTGGATGAGAATCCAAAATTCTGTTTCCATTTACTTTTCTTCCAGCATTTGCTTACATTACTACTTGGCAAAAGGTAGTTTGTAGAAAATAAATGTGTTCTGAAATAGTACTGCTTATTTTGGCAAACTCTTTTCTCATTTAAGAAGGCAAAGCTCACAGCAATTACTTTTATCCATGGACACTAGTCTAACTGGACACTTCTAATGCATAGCATTGAGATCTCAACACTGAAAAGGCAATATTAAATGTTACCATGTGAAGCATTTCAGATTTGCCTTAATCTTATTGAGTTTCTGGATTTCCTCTGTGGCATGAATTCCTGATATTCTATTAGACTTATACCTATTTAACTTGGAAACATTAAGTAACAAATCAGGATTTTTTTTAAAAAAAAAAAAGAATTCCACTACATTTGCCAATGTAGGCAAAAGTTGCCAAATTGTCTGGAAGACTTTTAAAATTTTGCAAAGTATAATTAGGAACTTGCTGGTGGAAGCTCTGAAAAATGGCTATTACCACATTATTTACTTGATTTGTATGCAACAAATATTTTTCTTTCACATGAAGTTTCTTCTACCTGGGAAAATGGATTGCATTTTCCTTAAATTCTGACAATGAATCTTTTGAGATTACTTAAAGAGCTTAAAGAGTCAGTTTTAAGAAAATATTAACATCCTTAGATCAAAGGGGAAATATAAATGGAATTACCTGACCAGACTACATTTTAGAGAAAGACCCACTCCAGAAGAAGAGGGAGAGATGAAGGCAGGAGAAGCAGGTTTCCAATCAACCAGAGACCAAAGAGTGAAGAAGAAAAGCCGGCTGAGAAAGACATTGTTGTTGTTTTTTTAACAAAAAGAAAAACAAATTAGCTTTTTAATTACTGTATAACATGTAGTTCAGACACAAAGAATAACACAAACCAGCTAAAACAGACACACTTGGAACTGAATTCCAGTTACAAAGTTACACTGGAATCCTATAAATTGTATCCACAAACAACTTAAATGTCCCAGAAATCCACTGTAGGTCATGTTTAATTTTAAATAGATTAATTTTCAGGGATCCCAAATAATATTGAGTTGGCAAACTATTCTGAGCACTTGTAATTTTTTTTTTTTTTTTTAGGATGGAGCAATCCTTTAGCACTTGTAATTCTTAACATCTATGAAATTATTACTTAACTACTGGTAGAGGATGGTTTTTCTCTCCAGTGAGTTTAAGGAATCAACACTTTAATCCTGTGATTTACTCTTTTCCTCCTTCTTGGTGTTTCACTGGATGAGGACCGTTTTGTTCCATTAACTTTTCTCTGATTTTGTCCTAATGGCACGTATCTGCAAGCACGAACCTAAGCTTTCTCCTCCATCCATTCATCCACGTCAAGGAATATAAGCAGTGGGTTGGCTGTAAACTGTCCCTGGTCCAAACTCAGAAGACAACTTTATGGCCCTTCTAACTGCTGTTGTTTTTAGGTAATCTTCTGACATTCTGGGCTCGGGATAAGTCTGGCCAGAGTCCCAGTGGTGTCAAACTCAGATGTCTGCTATGAAGGATCAAGACAGAAATGCAAATGGCTAAAGAGGCTTGGCAGTCAGAAAACAAGGAAAAGAGGGAATCAACAAACTCAAGAGTGCATCTCTCATGCTTCCAAAATGTGTTCAAAACGAAAATACAGCATAATGGTGTGGTCAAGTCACACAGATCTTAGTGGCAGGCCAATAGTGTGAGATCCTGTGGTGAGACCTAAGAACCTTGACTGACCTGTCTTTCTAACCTACCTTTCTTGGATTTTTTTTTTTTTTTTTTTTTTTTTTTTTTGGTCTGCCAACCTTTATTCATCTGTAGGATCCTTCCAGTACTTTCCACACGCCAAAACTTCACCTCTTTTATGTGAGGCACAGAGTGTCTGGGAATCACACTCCTGCCTTGCTGAACTCCAAGTCATATTCCCTCCTAAAGACACTGCCATGTTGCCATCCATTCTTTGACATGGTGCTGGACTGCTAGGTCTAAAATATGGGTTACTACCACTACCAATGGAGTGTGCACAAAGCTTAAAGTGGCTTACTAAGTACACAAAACCTAGTATTTTATTTACAACATCAATTACATTTTGATTTCTTCCAATATGGTCCTTATTCAGGGAGCCACCTTAGTCCACAGAGTCAAAAGAGAAGAAAGAGATCACTAAGATCATAGGAAATGCCATACTCTGTCCTTTAACCTCTAGCCTCTAGGAGGTGGTCTAGCAAACAACTTACTAAATAATAGATAAAGCAGGCATTGATTCTATAATTTCCCTCTCCTGCCTTTTATTAGGATGCTCTCAATAATCCTAGCAAATGTTGTTATTTAGCATGTTGGAACTTTAACATAGTTATACCAATTATACTAATAAGAGAATTTAATCTTTTAAACCTTTCCATTAGAGTGACATACAGGTCATGATAAGGCTATCAGCTGAAGTGCTGATAAATGAGTAGGGAACAAATTCTGAACAAAATTTATGAGAACAAATTGGTACAGAAATGAAATATATCATAAATGCTATAAGCATGAAAAAAAATGCCATCCCCTCTAACAATGAGCCACATTCAAAAGAAGAAAACATTCATCTTTCCCTCCTTATTCCTTTTCTATCTTGAGAAATCTTTAGGGGTCCATGAACTTCTTGAACTTGTATTGTATCAATGTTGTGTGGAAGAGGTTCCTTAGATTAAATTATGTTTTCAACTAGGTCCATAATTCAAAAAATTTACTAATCACTGGCCTCTAATCATAAACTTTATACATATTGTCATGGTTTGCTTTTCAAAATAATTTCTACTTTTTAAGTGACCATGGGTGCTTGGGAAAGAGCACATACTTTAGGATATGGTTTCTGGTCTCAACTGCTTCCTTTCACAGGACTCCCTCTCACATCTAGCAGGAGAGAGGGAGAAAGTTGTTTTTGTCAATACATAAAGATTTTCCAGCTGCAAATTGGATTTACATTGGTTTATTCCTTTTGTGAACTCTTATGCAAAGGATCTTGGGTTGAATAGTAATTAAATGGCTCAAGGAATTATACCCCAGAAAAATATGCAAGCATTTCCATATTCTCTTTTTAAATTGCAAAGTGATAAATTTTAGTCAGTTTGGAGATTATATATGGAGCCAACACATGAAATTAAATGCTGTTATGGTTCAATAGCACAGAGGTCAGGGGTTTGAAAAAGTTTTCTTCTTCTTCTAGAATGTAAGGTTAATGACAGTTAACTCTCTGCCCCTTTAGGAACCAACAAAGGTGTAAAGCCAACCTGACAGAACACTCAACAAAGTATGGTGGGAAATCTATATGTGAGGCACTTATATACACTCAATGAAAAGGTTAAAAGAAAAATTTTATAGCTACACTTGAAAAATAAGAAAATTTTAGATTTTTCAAACATTACATTCATAATCAGGTTTTCTACTTAGTAGATTCACTAGTTATGGGAAAAACTGACCTGAACTTTTCTAGTTTCCAATTTTTTATGGCTTTCCTTTGCAGGTGTTGATAATAAAATTACAGCAATTATTTTAACAGCTCCCTAAGAACTGCATTTTTTATGCCAAGAGATAGAAACTGGGTAAACTAGAAAACATGGGTTCAAACTTGGCAACATACACATTCTTTAGGGAAAACATTTAGGGGCCCTTGTAATAGAGAAGTAGCCAAAGTAATTTGAAACTTCATTTTCAAATTCCAATCTGTAATTTATAGACTAGAAGCCAAATGAATAAACAAGCGAAGGGTCTAAGTTTGAACTGCCCTAACATTCTGGCTACGTCTTCCTCTCTGGGTGGAGAGGTGGTGATCGGTTCCATTTACCTTCTGAGTAATTATGGTGCAGCTGTCCAGGACTGTGCTACAGCTGCACCACTCCTTGCTTGACCTTGAGCAGTGACCTTCTGCCACCAGAAGCTGAGATCACGGAAACTCAGAAAACCCTGAAGCTACTTACAGAAGGTTTGGGAGCAGGTGACTTGTTCCCATCTGGGGTTTTAGTTAGCCATTCATTGATGCGGCTGGAAACTCCCACCTTCAGGCCAGCAGTTTCCTACAAATTCATCCAAAATATTAAAGAACAATGTATACTTTACCCAGGAAAGGATCTTCAAAGCAACCTCAAAATGCTGTAAAGTATTATTTCACAGAACCATAAACCTTAAACTTAAAAGAATATCTGTGTTTCTTCCTTGTGAACCCCTTCCCCCCCCTGCCCCAAGATTTGCCAGTTAATCCCAGGCACTTTATTTAGAGTTCTATGGCCAAGGCTGGTACACAGAGCTGCTTCCTGAATATTCACTCTGAACTTGCTTTTATGGTCTTGCAAATCTATCTTGCAAAACAATGTACAAATTGCACCTTTGTCCCTGCTTTTAGTACCAACTAGTGAGATTCCTAAAATGACACGGAAAAAAAAATCCACCCTTCTAAACTTAAAAGACAATAATCACATGCTCACCTTATTTGGTGTGCCTGACGCAGTGGGGGAGGAAAACACATTCCCTTTCTCCCACATGCTCTTGATATTGCGTACGCCTTCAGCTGGAACAGGAAGATCCGAGGCTGCTGGCTTGGTAGGTTTTGCAGTTTTTGTTCCCTGAAATGTGTGAATTATTTTTAGGATGGGCGCTGAGAAGTTTGTCCTTGTAAAATTACAATGAGCTGGTCTTCCTCAACAGGATCAGTGAAGAATTCAATTGTGTATACACCTTCACCAAAAATGGGTCATTGTTTCTCTTGTGAAACTTTAATGACATACAGTCCTCAAAATAAACCATAAGAACTTTCAAAAACAAAATATGCTTTTTAATGGGATACTGTTTCTTGTTAAGGTGATATTGGGCTTTATTTCTTCAACAGATACATTTTATTTATTTGTTTTAAAGAAGAAGAGAGTGAAAGAAAGGGAAAGAGTGAGAGAGGGAGAGAGAGAGAGAGAAAGAGAGAGGGAGAAAGAAAGAGAATCAGCTCCATTTAGTTGGGACCTATTTAAATCACATACAAAAACACACTGCGTAAGGAATTAAGGATATTGAAAATACATCGTGAACATCTACATAGTATAATTAAATACCAATAAACTCATTCATTAAAAGAATAATCCTTCTATTAAAGAACATTTAGGCTGAAAGTAATAAGAAGCAATCTATTGAAAACTCTTCTATAATTTATCTTTATCACTGTACTTCTCCATAACGAGTGCTAAGTATAATGAAGCATTATTAATATTCTCACTCTCCTGTGGCTACTGGACTTGTTTATTCTCCTGAGTGTTTTTATGATCTATGTATCAGAGCCTATTTCTGTTCAATAGGACTATAAATTAGAGACCAATTCTCACCTCAATTGCACTGGTATATTGCTCCAGTCTGCTGTCTATCTTCGAGACTACTGCTGCTTGATGAGTTGTTTTGACACCACTGCTAAATAAATGAATACATACATGAAATATGAGAGAGAGTCAAGTGATGTCAGACACTTGTAATCCCAGAGACTTAGGAGGCTGAGACAGGAGCATGGCAAGTTCAAGGTGAGCCTCAGCAATGTAGTGAGACTCTAGGCAACTTAATGAGATCCTGGATCAAAAAATGAAGAGAACTGAGGATGTAATGCAGTGGTAAAGCACTCCTGGATTCCATCCCTAATATCCCCCCAAAATATACATATCTGCATTTGTGGAAGAGAAGAATCTTTCCATGTATATAATAGCTGGTTACTCTCAATCAAACCTTATTTACCTTTTCTGCACAGACTTGTTCAAAAATTCTGCTCGTTCTTCTATCTAGGAAGTGAAAAAGAAAATAAATCCTGTTATTTTCAGCAAATATTTTCCCTGAAGCTGGTGTATGAAAATACTAAAGAATGTATCACAGCAGCTCTGCTAGAGGGAGAATCTACAAATAAGGTGTTTGATGGAGATGAGGGAGATTGAAGGTAGGATCAGCAGAGGATAGTGAAAATATGTAGAGAAATACAAAGTTTGGGAAGCAAGCTATCAGATGATAAAAGTGCTCCTAAAATATCATAAATCAGTGTCAAGTGAATCATTCATAGGTTAAAATCCAAACTCCCATATGGCGACATTTGGAGGCGGGGCTTTTTGCAAATCATTAGGTCATGAAGATGGAGCCCTTAGGAATGAGACTGATGTCGTTATAAGAGGAGACATGGGAGCCTGCATACTCTCTGTTCTTTGGCCACTTACAAAAGAGTAAATGAGTCCTACCAGAACCCAACAATGCTGGCATGCTTTTTCCCAGTCTCCAAGCTGTGAGAAATAAACATTTATTGTTTAAGCCATTCGGTCTATAGTAATTTCTCTGTGCAAGTCCAAACCTATTGAGATGAGGGACATTCAGCCACATCAGCCTACTGTAGGTAACTACAGTCTAGCTGGTTTTGAGGCTGACCTGGACAGGTTAGAATATGGAGCTTTTCAGTGAGTGTTTTGGCACGGGCAGTCACATGTAAAGAGAGTTTCATTGTTTGCTAATATTGAAAAGCAATGGACAACAGAATATCTCTAGCCTAGAGTTGGGTACCACACAGAGTCAAGAAATATTTGTTGACTACTAAAGAACACACGGATTAAAGGGTTAAGATTCTAGTAAAGTACAATGTTTGATTTAGCAGCTTTAGTTGTAACAAAGTTTGTAGTTTAAAAAAATTCATCAAAGACTAATGAACTTTGCTATAATTTTCAGAATTTATATATATATATAATATTATTTCATTAGAAGCTTGTTTGTTCAACAAATAAATTTCTGAATAAAAGTTTTTTAAAAAAGCCAGTCTATGGGATTTTGTTATGGAGGCCTGAGCAGACTCAGAGAGACAAGTTGCTTTCTTTAAGTTGTACACAAATTTAGTAGGGAAGGCTAGTAGAGCATATAAATATAACATTTAAGAACCATATTAAAGATAAGAACAAAATGAGATGTCTATAAGACAAATAATTATCTGGGGGAGTTGGACGAGGCTTTTCAGCTGTTTTGATATTTGGGCTGAAATTTTTACTTCATAGTTTGCACAGTTTCATAACTGAATTTGTGAGAGTAGTAGTACAAGTTTGGTTGTAGGGGAAAGGAATTTTTTTTGGGAAAGGAATTTTTAACAAAGCAAATACATGTACAAAGATTTGGTGCAGGCAGGGTGGTGGAACAAAAGAAGAAAAATTCATCATGGTGACACAGCTGAGACTTGAAACTCAGACCATTTTTCTCACCTTGGTCACCACATTTATTCTACAGAGGCTCTCACGCTCCTACCCCACCCCTGTTTCTAGGACACCTCATCCCGTTTGACTTCATTATCACATTTGGCGCACTCTTGTTGGAAAATGCCTTGACTTAACTGTAAGGATGAGACAAGTTGAATGGAATTTGTAAATTTCAATGTTGTGTTTAAAGTTTAAGGAGTTTAACCAGGGTAATTTCTCTGAAGACCAAAAGATGGCAGTGTTGTCTCAATAAAACTCAGACATTATATATAGACTGTCAAATTTTAGAAAATTGTTACTCTACTCCACACTCAGCTTCTCCATCAATACAGGAAAACAATAACAACCGTAAAAACATTTAAATTTAATTTACCTGCAGTTTATTCTTTGTTTTACATATGAAAATTACTCATGGCTAATGTAATTTAACAACGAGAAAACCGTTTCTGAGCTGCTCAGACAACAAGAGTCACAAGAAATTAACAAAACACGTTCTTTAATAATATTTTGATGTCAAATAGCAAAATTTTTCCTCACCCTGGTTTTATGTAATATTAATTGTATGTTATAGTAATCATAATAAAAGTAGCAGGGCCAAGAGTATCAATAGCTTTGGGAACTCAACTGTAGACTGTGTTAAGCTAAAAAACCAGCGAAAGCAAGTTCTCCAAGGCACTTACCATGGGGACAAGCAATACGTATGTCCCTGTTATGAAGAAATTAAAAATGTCTTTTGGTTCTTTTGTTTAACTTCTTCTCTAATTGATGGCTCGCATTTTCTGCTCTACCAGAGGAGCTGATAAAAGGGCTTCTGGGGAGGGCTAGATGAAACGGGAAGCTAAGAGTGTGGTTCATGGAAAGACCAGAGGAATACGGAAGTGGGGAGATTTGATCAAGAGGAGATGAACAAGGAAGATAGTGAGTTACGGTATTTCTGGAAAACCAAGCAGGTGTTGGAGGTCTAAGAAGACTACTGTTTCCTTCGTGTTATCAAGACTGTTCAGGGAAGGCTTTGCTTGGGTGGGATTTTAAGTAAGGTAGAAAGACAGAACATAGCTTTCCTTCTCTTTTGAGCCTGGAACAAAAGACCCAGACTGGGAACGGGCTGGACTCTGAGCACTGTACAGAGTAGGGTTTCTGCTTTTTCTTCTAGAGCAGGGGTCTGCAAGCCACGGCCAATTTGCCCAGTAGGCCAAACCCAGCCTTAGCCCTGAGGCAAGAATAATTTTTCACATTGCTAAATGGTTGGAAAAATTCCAAAGAAGAATGATACTTTATGACAGAAGAAAGCTATATGAAATTCAAATTTCACGGTTCATAAGTAAAGCTTGTTTACGACACGAAGACTCTCTTTGCTTATTTTTCTTTGCTGAAGTCTCGCTGGCCAGCATTTGGTTCCCTCTGCAATTCTCGAATTGTTCCTGTGAGTCAAGTCAATCACATTGGTATCACAGGACCAGCAGCCTTGCGGTAGCAGGTATATACAAACACCAAACACTACATGATAAAATCCCTCCGAGGCTTAGTTTGGATTCTCCCTGAAGCAGACCTCGAGATGAGGGTTCCAGTACAAATACAGTCATGTGTTTCTTAAACACAGGGAACCGTTCTGAGAAATGTGTTGTCATTAGTGATTTCATTGTTGTACGGACATAAGAGTATCCTTACAAGAAAAAAGACAGCTATGACGTCAGTAAGTGATGTAATCTCATGGGACCACCACGCGTATCCAGTCTCTTGTTGGCTAACATGTCATCATGTGTGCATGACTGTAGTTTATTTGGGAGGTATTAGAAGTATAACTGGGACCCAGACCATCATAAAGGCTGAGTGAATCTATTTGGGAATAAAATGTTCTGATTTTCATGTGAAAAAGGTAATAACTAAAATATAAGTAACTGGTCTTGGTCATTTTTGCGTGCCGCATCTTATGATCTCACACATGTACACACTCAACCTCTGGAGCCTGGCTGTGGTTCACTGCATGCTGGCTTGGCCCATATCAACACTTTGTAACCTAGCTAGGCTGATGGAAAATGAGAATAGAATAAAACTGTTAAAACTTCCCGGAGGGGCTGAAGAACTGGCTTAGTGGTAGAGAGCTTGCCTGGCATGTGCGAGGACCTGGGTTTAATCCCCAGCACCCACTAAGTGGAGGAAAAACAAAAAGCATATGAAAAAATAAAAAACTAACACACACACACAACTCTCTCTCTCCCAAAAAAAAAAAAGTTCTCTGAAATTCATTCCTTTTCTTGTCTTTTCATTTCATAAATATTTATTGAGTATCATCAATGTGTACGAGACTGTGCTAAGCTGTCATTTCCCCCACATCAACCATTCTATCATCTCCGACTCAGCTCCTTCCCCTTCCTTCTCTCTTCTCTAGCAAGTACTTCCTGGCACAGGGACCCCACTCCATGAGGGCAGTAGTAGGACTGAACTCATCCTGGTAAAGGACCCTATCCAAGTCACATTTCATCTCTTGCCAGGGTAATAGCTTTGGAATTTGAACAGTGCCATTTCTTATTGCCCTGCTTTTAATGAAGCCAAAGCTCATGTGAAAAGCAGTGCAAACCCTTTTTGAGCTTCAAATTCTCTAAAGGCCCATTTTATAAACTTTAAATGTCCCATTCTCAATTGCTCTGAGCAATGAGATACACAGAGAGAATGGACCAGTGAAATTTAGAGAGAATCATCAAGTCTCATATTCATGTATACCAAAAGTGTCACATAAACAACAGATACACATTTTGTCTCTTTATTTCCCTTCCACATATTGTAAGCCAGAGAAGCTATGAAATATCTGAAAGAAGGAGTGTAGACCTTCAAATTGCAAATGATGAAATCTAATCCCCAATGTGCTGGTGTTACAGGAGGGACATTCAGGAGGTGACTAGGTCATGAGGGTAGAGTCCTCGTAAATGGGATTCGTGCCTTACAAGAGGTCTGAGGGAACCCCATTGCCCCCTCCTTTCCCCTTCCACAGTGCGAGAACACAATAAGATGTAACCATCTATGAGGAAGGGGTCTTTGCCAGATACCGAATCTACTGGCACCTTAATCTTGGACTCCCCAGCCTCCAGGTAGTGAGTCACAAGTTTCTGTTTATAAATCACTCAGTCTAAGGTACTTTCTTATAGCAGCCCGAACAGAAAGACAGGGAAGAGATGAATGAAGCAAAGGAAGGCCTTGTATAATCGATAACTAAACACAGGGCTAGAATCAGGTTTCTTTTCTTTTTCTTTTTTTTTTTTTTACTGATTATCATTTGACTTTATTGATAATGTCTTTAAATTTTTTATTTTTCCAATGAAACAATATATTTATATTCTGAAAATTAGATTTGCCCCCTAAAGCCCCCCTAATTAACCAACCTTGTCCCTCCCCTCTCCCCTCTCCTTCCCAGTACATCTACGAATGCCCTAGGTTGTGTGTCACTACACCGTTTCAGGTTAATACATGAGAGTTGAATGCCTTTCACAGTGGCCAGGGTCTAACTCCAGCCTCCAAAGATGAGTGAAGACATTCGACCCTTGGTTCTCTGGGTTATGCTGACTTCACTCAGCATGATTTCTTCCACAGTCATCCATTTATCTTCAAAGGCTGCAATATCATTGTTTCTAATTGCTGAGTAAAACTCCATGGTATATATGTACCACAGGTTTTGGATCCATTTGTTCAGGGAGGGGCATCTGGGTTGTTTCCATAATTTACCTATTGTAAATTGAGCTGCTATGAACATGGATTTTGCTGTGTCACTGTAATGTGGTGTAGAATCAGGCTTCTAATACAAGAAAAATGTATAAGAAGGTTTCTCAGGAGAAAAAAATACCTTGAGAGATGAACCTTTAGGAGTGAAGCACTTGAATGGCTTCTTGTCGTCCGACAAGCCATCTTCTGGCATCTTCTGGCGTTTCTCAGCAGCTTCTGCCCTTCGCCTTTCAATCTCTTCCTTTAGCCTCCTCTTCTCTTCCTAAGAAAGAAAAAACAAATGACAAGGACATCCGAGACAGCTTCAAAGAAAAGGGAGAGTGTTCTGGGAGACAGAACACCAGTCAGGGCCATAGACCTGGCTCTGTTCTCCAGGGTGGTCAGTGAAGGTCAAGCCTGAGCCCTGGGGTCCAGATGCCTGGATTTGCATTCTGGCCTGGCCACTGTCCAGCTGTGTGTCCATGCCATGTTATTTATCTGCTGTATACCTCAGTTTCTTCATCTGTACAATACAGATAATCATAGTAACTACTTGACAGGGCTTTCAAGAGGACCAAATCAGAAAGCACAGGTAAGACACTGAGAGTAACGCTCAGTATGGTCGATTCCCGTAAGGGTGACATAGTAGCATCACTAGCCTGTAAGCCATGCAACAGGGAGCTTTTGTTTCTGCATGTGTACAATGAATACAAATATCCTTCTGATCAATTCCTAGAAGAATTATAAAAATAAATAAGATCACCTATGCAAAAAAGTTTTATAAATCCACGGTACTATTTTACCAAATTGTACAAGAGATGATTTTATGGTTGCCTCTGGCCTCAACTGAATATATTATTTTAGATGGTTTGACATACCTGAAATGATGTCTATATTGTGACTTTGAAATTACAGAAATTTACAACTGTCTCATTAACCCTCTGTGCCTCCATTCCTGGCCTAGAACGTTCTGTTCTGTTTTTTTATAGGCAAAAAGTTGAAAGGTCTGATCAAGTTGCCTGTCCTCTGTGAATAATTTCTTGAGAGATTTATGCAATCTTTTCTAGTTTTCAAATTGTGAGATCATGATCACTGGTGTTTCAAGTAGAGACTGCCATCCATTTGTCAGTGAATGTTACAGAAGATCCAATGCTTTGGTAGAAGTTTAGACCAAATAATCCTCCAGGTCCAATCCAGTTCTAAGAGTTCATGATTTCCCTTCTGTCTTCCTGATACTCTCCTCTTCTAAATAACATAGAAAAATGATAACTACCACTTTTTGAGTTCTTTTTATGTACCAGGCCCTGTGAGTACAATGATCTATTTAGTCATCAGAAAAATCCTGCAAAATAGATATTATTTCACAGGTAAAACGAGACAGAGTAAACTAACAGCTCTCCAAGGTCCCAGCTTGTAAGTGGCAGAGTTAGGATACAAAACCAGGTACATCTGATTATAAAACTCGACCATCACAGTTTCTTCCCAAAATTCATTGGCTCATTCAAAGTTGGAGTTAAGAGAAGACCTTGGAATGATTTTTCCAAACTTTTCAACAAGTGTAGGAAACTTGTGTATAGAAGCTATATTGGAAAGTCAATGAAAAATATTCTGCATATTTTGAAGGAAGGGCGATCACTATCTGAAAAGTTCTAGACTTAAGAGTTAGAAAAATGAGGTCCCTATATTGATTCTACCACTTATCAGTCAAAAATCTTCAAATAAGTCACGCAAACTATTTGATTCCTGATTACCTGTAAAATGAGACAGGACCCCAGATGAAAGGAAAGAATGTACTTTGTAAGCTGTAGTAATGTAAGTTGTAGTTGGGTAAGCATTTTTTTCATGTGCTGAGCTAAAGTTTTCCTCCATGTAATTTTATCTGCTGGTTTTAGTTCTGACTCAGGGATAGAACAAATTCATCTGTTCATAATGACAGTGCCCTTGCAATGTCAGGCACTGTATTGGGTGCTGTGTACACAGCAGTGAACAAATCAGATACTGACCCTGACTTTTTACATGCTAATCCACTTAAAAAGAAAACTTCTCTACAATAAAAACTCTTCAGAATTAGCAAACAGTTATCATGTATCATAATTTTTATACTAGTTTGCAGATTTTTCATCCTTCCCAGTTTTCAGCATATGTAGGACAAGGGGCTGAGAAGATACATAGGGGACCTGGAGCGGTGGTTCAGTGGTTGGAGCCCTTGCCTGGCATGTGCAAGGTCCTGGGTTCAAACCCCAGTACCACACACAACTAAGTGTAGCAGAAACAAAGGCCAGATGAAAAATGAATAAAACTGATTCTCTCTTTCTCTTTCCCTCTTTTTGAAGGAGAAGGAGAAGAAAAAGATACACAGGATTTTAGGAAAATGACGAAAACCGTGCCTCAGTTTCCTGGTCTGAAAAAATGGGAATTAGTACCCATATCATAGAATGCTTCGAGAACCGGCTAAATCAACAGTCTGCAGGTGTGAGACCCCTGCCAGCCCGCAGTTTACCACCCTAGGTCCCCTGCGCTCAGTGTGCAGCGGGCGGGCTGCGCCTCCTACCTCCTCTCTGGCTTTGCGATCCGCCTCCTCCTGCTTCCTCTTCTGCTCTTCCTCCTCCAGGACCTTCCTTCGCTCCTCCCTCTTCTTCTTCAGCTCCTCCAGCTCCAAGGCCGCCTCCTGCTGCTTCTGCTTGAGCTTTTCGAACTCTTCGCTCTCTGTCTCCCCGCGGCGGCGGCGGAGCTCCTCCAGCCTCTTGCCGGCCTCCACCTGCGGGGCTCCCTCGGCCTCCTTGGGGTCCCCGGCGGCCCTGGCTCCCGGGCGGCTGGGACTGCAGGGGAATGGAGGAAAGGAGGTTAAGGACTTCCGCCTTGCAGCCTCCGCTGGAAGGAGACGGTGTCTGTCTGCAGGTTCTGCACCCCGGACCAGATCCCCACTGCTGGTCATGCGACACTGGCCCCCCACACCAGAGTGCAGGTTGGGCATCCGGGAGCCCCTACTGTGCTACTTACCTTAGACTTCTCAGCTGCAGAATAAGGGCAAATACACACTATTGGTCCAGGAATCTCATCTGGTGTATATTTAGAGGAATTTTGAAAGCAAGGTCTTGAGATGTTTGTACATCCATATTCAGAGCCCAGATATTCACAATAGCCAAGAGGGGGAAGCAACCCAAGTATCCATCGTGGGGTGGATGAATAAGCAAAACGAGGTATATCTATTCAGTGGAACATTATTCAGCCTTCAAAAAGGAAATGAAATAAATTCTGACATGCTTCAACCGTGGATGAACTTGAAGACATTAAACTAAGTGTTGAATAAGCCCATCTGGTTCTACTTCTGTGAGGGATCTAAAATAATCAAAATAATAAAAACAGAAAGAAGAGTGGCTACCTGGGGCTAGGGAGAAGGGGGAAAAGAGGAGGTGTTTAAAAGATACAGAATTTAGGTTCATCAAGAGAAAAGAATTCTGGAGCTATCTTGTACAAAATTGAGAATACACTTAGCACTACCAGACTGTACATTTAAAGGTGGCCTAAGATGGTAAATTTTATATCTTTTTAACTAGAATTAAAAAGATACATGACACATTTCTATAACATGAGAAAATATAATTATTCTATTTACCTGAGTGGGCTACTGTTTGGGTCCTATGGGATTATTTATTATATAAATGATAATTTATCTGTTGTTAGAAATATTAGTTGTTGCTGGAAGGGAAGGGATGTAGTCCAAAATATGACTGTTAGAATCAGTTTTAAAATTTAGGAGTGTCCTAAATATGTTACTAGTGAACTTGAATCTGCCTGGAATCACAGATCAAGAGAGAAGACAGAAAGGTTTAGGCACTGGAGATAGGAAAAACATGATTGAACTAGGGGTTCCCCACTGAAATCAATACCTCCGTCTATCCATCCACAACTCGACCTTGAGCTTGACCCAAACAGCTTTTTCTCAGATGAAATCACCTGTCTCTTGACTGACCTAAACACAATTACATAGGTCTATTTTTACAGCGCTGCTCTCAGTAAGTTTCTTAACGGCCATGCATTAACCTGTGGCTTTAATTTGTGTATTTTCTACCCTTTTGACCTCAACATAACTGGAATATTCCTTAACAGGATTTAAGATTACTAAATTAGGTCTGGTATGGTATGGTCAGGGTGGTTACTTAAACGTCATTTGTTTTGTATTATAAATCTTTTTCTTGTTTGCTATCTTATTTCATAGTCAAGATAAATGCAGAGTTGGCAGGTTAGGTTTATTATCCCTATTTTATGAATAAATGAACCATAGGTGAAAGAGAAAATAATTCACACAGAGGTTTGGTAACTAGAAAGTTGTTAAGCATGACTGAATTCTAATGTTTCTCTACCGATTATACTCTATTTTTTGCTCCGCTGTAATTATGCCTAAGTTAAATTTGATTTGTTGTAAACTGGTGAATCAGCTGAAATAGAGCATGTTAGCCCACCTCTCTACCTCTCACCTGGCACTTTGAGGACAATCTGTAAGGGATATGTCCGACCTTGAAGTCTCTGGAATTTCCACAGTCTAGACCTACCTGCCTTCCCTGCCTGAGCCAGACAATGGTGTGTCACCCAGCACAGCTTCCCGAACAGGAAGAAGGTGCACAAGACTTTTCATAAGTAGGGCCCGAAACTGAAACTCAAATTTTTCTCTGGAACAGAGTATGAGCCACAGGGATTTCATGGGAACATGTTAAGGCTAAAGACAGAATGATATCCTGACACTTTATATGAAAATTTTACTCCAGATCAGGCATTCGTAATGTTGTATATGGATCATAGAAAAAGATGGGGCAAGATCATGGCCACCTAGAACTCTGAACTCCTTTAATAAATTTGCCATCTGATCAAGTTAGGCCACAGATGACCTTGGACCACGTTAGCACTCACAGAAGAACTTCCACAGGACACTGTTTTCGCTAAAGCAGGAGTCACATAAATTGGAGAATTTAGTGATGCACTTGAAGGGCCTTGTTATAGGTAATCTTAATCGAAAGGCAAGAATGTAGCAGATCTTCTGTTTAAATACTTTTAAACAAGTATTAACAAGATCCAGACATATGTAGCCCATCCCTGACACCTGTGTCTAAGGAACAAAATAATTACCACAATCTACTACCATCTATTCTGCATAAACAGTAGCACAATGATTCTAGCTATGGAGCAAGAGAACAGATCAAACAACCAATGGGTTCAAGATACACATTATACAATACTGATCTTATTTTGCGACCTCATGCATTTTAAACACTGAGGTTGTACTGGATATATGTGTAGTGGGTCATGATACAGAATTTGTTCCTTGCTATGGACTAAGGTTAAAAAGTTTAAAAATATATTTCTAGTTTCTTGACTATTAAAGATGAACTCTTTTATGTTGAACTCAAAAAAGGTTTGAGGTCTTTTAAAACTTTATCTTGCTCTTTCAGAGTCTTACAGGTTCATAGGCCTGTGACTGTTGTCTCAGTTAATTTAAGGTCTTTCCATCTTGCTTAGAAATGAAATCTCTCTTTTTCTCTTCACTCCCCCACCACCCCCCATTTTATTGTACCAGGCAGGAGCTGGACCAGACATGCTAACAGAAACTTCTTTGGGTACCACTAGGTGGCGCTCAATCTTCATTTTGGACAAACAATGCCCATCATCAGGGACTGGTAAATACTCTAACATCCAGAAGTGTAGGTTTATACTTGTTGGTATAGAAAGCTAGCTACATTGTTATGCACAGTACAAAGAATCAATTTAAAATACATATTTATAATCACGCTCACACACATACTATATGCAGTACATACATGTGTCTATCTTGAGTGCAAAAATATCTGAACAAAATGCTACTGGTAATCAGGGGAAAAACCCTTTAATTTACCTTAAAAAACTAAAAATAAAACAAACCCTCATCAAAAGAGGAGCAAGACTTTCCACTTCACCTCTGCCTATATATGCGGGCAGGCTCTTAGCATGAGGACAGCACTTACATGAAAATTTCTTCCATGAAGTTCTCTCTCCTGTGCTGGGCTCCTTTAGGTTGGACTCAAGCTGAACACCAGGATTTGGCTGCTAGGAGCACAGCTTGTTTTCAATCAAGCTCAAAGGGTGAACCTTGTCTAAAAAGAAGCATTTACTCCCTTTCTCAAGACTCATTTTATACAATGCAGAGCAAAACCAGACTTCTCTGCTTCTGTTAGCATGGATTTCTAGCTGAAATGAAAACTCGCAGATGATGGTGGCTGGACAAAAATGAATAATGTGATGACAACTTGTTCCCCACGTAGATGGAAAAATGAAGGACTGTAACTTTTCTTCTCTTTGAAGTACCCTACTCTTCAGAGCTCTACACAATAGGTGTGCTGATTATTAATCAGGGCTTTGACTGACGTCCCCCGGGCCTTTTTGCTAATGGTTAACCAAACCTCTTTCTAATGACCATTTTTTTTAATATTGTTCCTCTTGATAAAAATACATCATGCCCCCCCCCAAGAAAACCCTTTATTTTCAAAACATATTTTAAACAATCAAGTAATAAAAACATAATTTTAGGTCTTACTGAACACTTTTCATGAATCTGATACTAGTGTAAGGCTTTAAACCATTAAACTACAGGTACTTCAGCAAACTTTAGATTTAGCTTACCAGCCTGAATCAACTGGGTTTGTAGGTTTTCTATGAATTTCCAATAACTTAATTTTCATTTTTATTCTCTTGCCAGTTCCATGTAATGTCTATAGAGCTTAGCTTTCTTTCTCCCTCTGAGTTATATTTAGGCCTCTCATTCAGATGTTTTAATTTTTTTTTTAATGAGAGAGAGGGGGAGAGTGAGAGAGAGGAAAGAGAAAATCGACTTTATTTTTTCATCCGGCTTTGTTTCTCTGATACTTAGTCATGTATGTGTTGTTGGAGCTCAAATCCAGGTCCTCACGCTCCAACCACTGAACCACCCACTCCAACCCTCATGCATGTGTTTATCCTGAGTATTCTAAGCTCATAAATGTGACTAGGTTTCTACTCTGACTGTTGAATTGAAAAGGAAAAAAGTTCTGGGGTGACAATCTTTACACACCTTAGACTATTATATGAGCCTGAAAAATTCATACCTAGAAGCTCTACTGCTTCTGAATGTTGCAAAGGCTTTGATGTAAGATGCAAGTAAAAGTTGTACACAACTTTCTTATTTGAAGTGCTCAGAAAAGCAAGGTCTACAGCCCAGGCTGCTTCCAAAGAATAGCCACATGGAAAGCCACACTGTAGGACCCCAAACTCTTGCAACACATCTGGCCTGGCAGCCAGTGACGTAGCAGAGGTTGGGATTGGGCACCAATGGTCGGAGGGAACTTGTGCATGATGGGGCACAGAGAATCTCTGACAAAATTCTGCACCTGAGTCCTACAAAACTAACAGATGATCTCAGTGTTTTCCTGTATCGAGAAGTGAGGGTTTCCCTGCATTTAGTCTGTCCTGTAATCAATCGCCTAGATTTTCAGTGTGATAGGGAGGAGGTGTGTGAGAAGAGGGGAGCTGAAGCTATACCAGAGTTTTCCAAACTGTCTGAAATGGAGCAGTAGTTCCATGCCCTCTCCCTCCCTCTTAGAGATTCCCAAAGCAAATGAACATTCAGGGCTCTCAAAATGCTGCGGTAAAAAGATGTACTTAGTTTAACTTAATGTTTCCGAAGTATTTGGCTATGAAACAGTATCAGCTTTAGGCAACATTTAACCCCTTGAAATATGAACTTTTGAAAATGGTACTCAGAATGGAGAAATGGTACTGGTGAGAACACTGATGTCACGTGACCAGGAACATGGAAGGATCATGGAACATGGATGCCAAGCATGATCTGCTTTGTGCCCCCTCCAAAAAAAAAAAAAAAAAAAAAAAGGAAAAGCAGACTAAGCCTGGTTGAGCTGGCTGAGCAATGACTGCTGGTCTTCTGTTGGAGATGCGAGAGCCAGACATGCTGACTGCGCATCTCTAAGACAATGGCCAGTGACCTTGCTGTGAAAGAATGCTGCCTGTTAGCAGGATTCTGTCTGGAAGCACAGGGCAGGGAGACTGCCCCCCCCACCCAGCTCCGGCCGCCACATGTGAACACAGTCATTGTTAACTTAGTCACTACCTCTTACCTGAATGTATTCTCAGTATGTTTAAGTTTGTGGGTCATGAATTCTCCATTCTGTGACTTCACTTCTGTAAATCCCTTCTTTCGATCCAAGAAGCTCTTTACTTCTTCTTTGGGCTCTTTGTCTTTCTTAATCTTCTCATCTTTGATCTAAACAACAGTACACATTAGGAAGAAACAGAACAATGAGAATCTTAGTAGGTTTTGGCTGGTATCACCTAATAAGACCCAACACTTTTAGGAAGCCAGAAAACTTAGAATTAGAACCACCACCTGGAGAATGGTGTGGTAGAGTTGGGGTCAAGGGCCATTCCTAGAGAGTGAGCTATGGTCCTTTACCCTGTGGGCAAAGACCTTGACCATAATTTTAGGAAGTGAATACCATCCCTGATCTCACTGGGGTTTTTATTTTGGAAACAATGGGGATGTTACTATTTGGAAACTATTAAATTCTCCACGTAAGAGTAGTTGCTTGTGGTTCTCAACGGGAAGAGCAATTATTAGTGTGATTTTGATGGAAGAATGGTCAGGTTGCTTGGCTAGGTTTCTTCGTGGATGGAGACTGAATCTTTTTTTTTTTTTTCAGGGCCGAGGACCAAACTCAGGACCTTTCGGGGCAAGCGCTCTGTCACTGAGCTAAATTCCTAATCCCTGGAGAGTGAATCTTTGACAAGGACACAAGTGAGGAGGAAAGAAGAAAAATCTATCAGCTTAGCCAGATCTACCAAGCCAATTCTGGTGAACATCACCCTTGTATTTAAATCCAATGAGGAACTGAATACTAAGGATGGAACACAAAATTACTCACCTTTGGTGGGGGGCACTTAGAGAAACCTGTGAGACCCTATTCAGACCACTAAACTTAGAATGGAATAGGAGCGATCCCAGGATTTACCTTGACTTTCGTTGCTAAAAAAAAAAGAATAAAAGCATACTTTTTTTTTTCCTGCTCTGAATTTCCTTTGCTGTGTCTTCTTTGGGTGTTATTTATTAAATTGTCATGGGTGGACTATCCACTATGAGGTTGCCCTAATGAACTAAGACTTTAATCTTTCTCCAAGAGTGATATATCTAGCAAGCCCCTTAGCAATGCCAAGGAGGGGAGCCATAGTGTTACTTCTCTACAAGTCAGCAGACCTGGTTTTGGTTCCAATGCTGCTGACAACCTAGTTGTGCCACTTGAGCAAGTTTCTGGGATGTTGGTCCCAGGTATGTGAAAAGACCGGTTTGGATGAGATCTTTCTCATCTTACAACCTATCGGTTCTCTCGTAGCTCCTGATTGGTTATGAGAGGCTACTGTATAGAGAAGGACACTCAAGCCTTCTTGATGGTAGCTGCTTGGTGGCTGTCCTTGCCAAACAATGAGTCACTGTTCACTGGACAGACAGGAGGAGGCAGAACATATTCTCATCCTGGGCTACCATTGTTGGATTGAGCTCCGGAAAACAAGGACTAGCATTTAGACTCTGGTTAAGAAATATCAAGGGGCACAAATTTAGAAGTTAGGGGTATTTCATTTCAGGGGTACCCATGAAATAAATTCTGAGTCAGATCTCACGGTTTGTGGAACACTGTGCATAGAGAAATCCCTTTAAACTCATTTATGCTATTTTGCAGTCTGAAACATTGCCATCCTCTCAAAATATATTATCAGATTTGCCGGCCAAAATAGCGTTTAAAATAGATCTGTAAAACAATAGATGTCTAAGAGAAGAAAAATGCCTTCCTCCATGTTTTCAAGCTCTGCCTTTATTGGCAAAGATTATGAGAGATAGTAGGCTTATATTCTCCTTAGAAAACTTTTAAAGAAATACTCTCAGTGTAATAATGATCATTTAACTTTGAACATTATTTTCTCTTTCTGGGCAATGAATAAAGTAATTCCACTGAGCCTGTACATTTTATTTAAAGAGATATAGTCGATTAGATTCTATGACAGGTTCAGCACCAGCCCATGGGACTCTGAGCCCCTCGGGAAAATATTTAAATTTTCTTGGTTGCATTGCTATCATGAAAAAATCCTGTAGTGAAGGGATTACTAGGTAACCTAATGTCCTGAAAAGAGTTAGTATGCTTCACACACAGATAGCATGAACTAGAAATTCTTATATTTTATATGAATTTTACTCATAAGAAAGTCTCTGGCCTAATGTGATCATTTGGACAAAACTCTGGATATTTGGGATCTCCAGTGGGATGAAACCTGGGTGTTTTCAGGTTTGGGGAATTTAAATGGCATGCTCTTGTAAAGGACTGTAGCATATTGCTTCTGCTTAATTTGATTCCTGAGTAGCCACAAGAGCTGGGAACAACTTAGATTCTTCAGTTCAGGTTTAATACGTTTTTGCTAAGTTTTAGAAGCCCCAAGACCTTTTCTATCACATGCATGTCCTATAGACTCCTTATTGCTACGAATTTGGTCTAAGGACAACATGGACCCTCCAGAGAGCTTAGACTCCACCCAAGAGCCGCTAAATCAATGCTGCATTTAACAAGATTCCTGGGTGATGGATTTGTGCATACACTGGGAAGTGTGGGACTAGATGACATCAACACCAAGTTTGGTGCTAGAAACTTTGTATTTAGGTGGAAGCCCAGAAGCAACTAGATCATTAGTGAAGAACTGTTTTTTTTTTTTTTTTGAAAGAAAGAGCTAAATTAAATTTTAAGCTTGGAGATCGTCTGCACCCTATTGCCAGCGTAAGCAGAGTTAAAGTGCAGTGGAGAAAGATGGCGTTTTGTTGTTTGTTTTTAGACACTGTAGTGACTTCTGGAAATGTTTTCTGTGGGAAAACTCCTGTGATGTTTGTGTTTCCTTGTGGCTGACCTATCCGGTTTATGCTGTGTGGATGCTTGCAACAAAAGGGTTTAGCTTGTATTTGTGTGATTTTTTAAAAAATAAAAAAATTTAAAAGAATAGGAAGAGGTTGTTTAAAATGGCTGCATCGGTAAAATGATTTAAAGTTGCCTCTGTGAAGCAATAACAAAACGAGCTAGAAAGGAGAAATCTAGTCATTCAACCAGCAGTTTTCTGTACTCAGTGTTAAAATAGGAAAACATTATTTTTTTTTGCAGGGGAGGGGGCTCAGGTGAGGAGCTTATCTGACTTTATTGTAAAAAAAGAGGCCAAAATTGTGAGACTCTGGAATGCGCTGTGAGGCCAACAGGGAAAGAGGCCAGCCTGAAACTGGCGTGTCCTGCTGCTGAACTGCCTTGTAGGAAAGAGGAGAAAGGATGGTTTGGGTGCCCACTGATGAGCCCTCTAGCTCAGGGTCACCCTACATAGGCACAGAGCGATTTGCCCATTTGAAAGCAATCGGATCTTGGTGAATTGAGTTAAATTTCGCATCCACAATCCCAGTGGCGGGTTCTGTAGCTTCCCTTCCCTGTGTTGAGTCAGTTAAAGACTCACGCCCTCTTCCTTCTAAAGCTAAAGGTATTTACCACAAACCCCAGCTCTCCAGATGATCCCCTGTGGGACATTATTCTATTAAAGTTTACTTCTGAGGTCATTTTTTTTTTGTAGATGAATTTGTAGGTGTTGTCACGAATGGGAAATCTTTTCCTTCATGTTCAACTACTTCCTGAGCTGCCTCATTAGAACTAGATTGTTTCCCAGATATTAGCATTTACACTTTCTCTTTCCTTTAGATGGGCAGTGCTCACAGTCAGTGTTTACTCCCAAACTATCCCAAGTTCTCTTAGAAACACCGAGGAACATAAATCTTAAAATAAATGTATTATTTAACATGAACTAGAGGTTCTTATATTTTATATGAATCTTACAAAACTCATTTGAGAAAATAGCCCACTTCTTATTTATTTATTCTGGTCATCCATTTTCTAAGTATGAATTTGTTTCCCTGTTTTAAAGTTTGAGTTTTCTTAACAGATCTCATAATAGGTGGAGAAAGGTAGAGACAGTCCATTTGGGTTCACACTCAACGCTACAAATCACTTGATCAGTCTCATGGGCAACATAATTCAGGTCTTCATGCCAGGGATGATTCAGTTTTACCACATTAAAGCACTTTGACCCCTACTTATAGTTACACTTCGTAGGGTAATTCAGGGCTAGCTTAAGTTCGATGGTTAAAACGAGATGAGGCTTTGCACCATGCACACTGATGTGCTGGGCCCTGTGACATTCTCTTTGCAGCAGGCTCATCTACTTACCTGCAGTCCAACACCCTGGCACCTGTTCCTGTGTGAGCCTCAGAAATGCAATGCAGAACATTTTGCCAAACTTTTCTTTTGCAAACAAAATTACCATCTTCAGTTCACCAAATTTTCTACTGAGGTGTCTATGGGTAGGTGTTATCCTTTTGAAAAGTTAAAGCATTAATAAAGGCCAGTTGGGAATATTTCATGATTGAAATGCAAGTAGGAAAAAAATTAGCACTCAGAAGAGTAGAAAGCAGGAAAGACTGATTGGGGGAGTGTTTTCCAAGCCTTTTTGATTATGACCCATGGTAAGAAAGATAATTTATACAATAACACAATACCTACTTCCCACAACGCCCTCTGCTACTTTCTATTCCATTTTATTTTTTAAAATGATGATTAAAAAATGATGATTAATTTTGAGATGTTCTACTATGATCTCCTGGGTCATGAGCTGTGGCTTGTAAAACACTGGGTTAGATGTTACAATTCTGAGAATTATTGGACCCAAGATGCCCTGGAGCACTGCTGTCTGTTGCTTTATGATCAGATCATTTCTCGATAACATTACCTCTTCCTTTTTGAAGGTGGGCTTGTCCTCTTGGAACTTTTGCCTTTGAGCTTGCCCTTTCGCTCCCTTTTCTTCTTCCTTTTCATTTTCAAGAACGGTTAAGGTCACTCATGTAAAAGAGTCCCCTTTCTAGCTTGCAAGAGTGAGAGGAGGGTGCTCAGATCACTCAGCAGGTGCCGTGGGACAGCTTCTTTTCAGCTGTCCTGGTGCATACTTACACCCCTTGGTACCAGGCAGTGATCAACACAGCAATGTGGGAAATTTTCTTCACATTCCTAATTTTTCTCCTGTGCCTTCCATTGTGCCCCCCAAATCTAGCACGGCATGGTGCTCCTTGGGTGTGTTTACAAACCTTGTGTGTGTCGCTTGGTGCACTTTGTGTGTGATCTCTCAGTTGTAGCCAGGTGCATGAGCCCCTTGTAGAGAAGCAGGAGTGAAAAGACAGCAGCAGGGAGTGCAGACTTAGTGACAGAGAGGTCACTCTGGAAAGATGCACATGCAAGCATCTCTTTCTTTCTTATTTTTTCGGGGGATGCTGGTAGTGCTGAGGCACAGTGTTTTTAATGAAGTCTTGCAGAAAGTAAAAAAAAGAAATGCAGTTTACCTACCTCCACAGTCTACCTCTGCTGTTCCCATCCTTCCTCAGGCCATATGAATTTGTGTCCCTCAGGAGGTACAAGGAGCAACTGACTTCTCCTAATTTCCCACCAGTTACTGATACTACCTCAGAAGAATGGCTTTCTGCAAGTCTACATTAATTTCAGGTCTACATGATGGCAAATCAAAGTTTTTGTGGCTCTTTTTATTTTTCATAAAAGGTTCCAACTGGCTCCCAAGGGGTTTGTGTTTGCCTTCTTCATATGAAACGTCTGACTGTAATTCTTCATGTTAATTTCCCACCTTCAATTTGATAATCATTTAATTTAATATCAAACATACAGGGGAGGTGGTGAGTTATGGACCTCTTGCCTCATGTAGACCTATGGATACAGGAAAGGTTCAAAAAGAATGAGTTCAGATGCAGGTGCAGAAACATGAGTCAACACAGCACCACCACATTTATCACATTTGCGTTAATTCATTTTTTTTTTTGGTATGGTATTCATAACAACCAAGCATGGAGCAATTGATTTCTCTCTGGTTGTCCCAGTATATTTGGTTGACTGCATGTTTAGCCAACAATCGATTGCTTCATGCTTGTGCATTGCTATGGCCTAAAGAAAAAAAAAATGAATAGCTTGCCAAATGATCAAGCATGTGGGGCTGTATGCATGTGGCCTCAGTCCCAAATTTGATGTGCATTACATTTCTTGTAAAGTCACAGGCATCACACGTGTGGTACAAAATGCTTACTGTACCTGTTTCTTTTGCACAGCTGTCTGAAGTTTATCTTCTTGCGATTTCTTTTCATTTACCCACTTCCCTTCTCTTTTCTCTTCTACCTTCTCCCCTTTTATCTTTTTCTCTTGCATTTCATTCCTCTTTTCTTCTAGCTGCTTTTGACGTTTTTCCTCTTCTAGTCTAGCCTTCTCCTCCTCCGCCTTGGCCCTCTGCTTAGCCCTCTCCTCCTCCTCCGCCTTGGCCCTCTGCTTAGCCCTCTCCTCCTCCTCCGCCTTGGCCCTCTGCCTCTCCTCTGCTGCCCTTCTCTCCTCCTCCTTAATCCTTTCCCTCTCCTCTGCCTCCCTCCGTTCTCTTTCTCGAGCAGCTGCCTTTTCTTCTGCTTCAATTCTTGCTTGTTCCTCTGCGATCTTTTTTTCTTGCTCGGCTTTAATTCTTTCTCTTTCTTCTGCTTCCAACCTTAGCCTCTCTGCCTCAGCTCTTTCCCTTTCTTCCTCTTCCATCTTTGCGTTATGGGAAATCTCTGAGCCCTGTTCCCCCTCCTCGTCTAGCTTAGACTCTTCTTCACTGATCTGCCCAGTTTTCAATGCCATTACCACTGTTTCCTCCTCGCTTCCAGTTGTTTTCTCTTCCACCAGCGCCTCTACCTGATTGTCTCCAATGCTCTCTTGATTTGGCTTCTCTTCTTCCTCTTCCTCCTTTTCTTCTTTCTTCTTGTCTTCAGTGTCCCTCCAGTCATTCTTCTGGTAGGACTTGGTGACTATTTCTGTTTCCTCTATCTCATATCTCTCTTGGCGACTTTCTCTTTTGTTTTCCTTCTCCGCAATCTCGTTTTCCTCCGTGTCATTTTGCATTCTTCCTCTCGGGAGTGACAGGCTGGCATCTGCTATTGTCGGGTCAAACTCCTTCTGCCGCTCCAGGGCTTCCTGAAGGCGCTTCTGGCGTCTCTCTTCTCTCCGGGCCAGGCGCTCCAGCAGCGCGGCCTCATCATCGCCTTCCACCTGAGTGTTGGTGGTGGATGGCTTGGTCTCCTCGTCGGGGACACTGCACAATAGAAAGAACAACCAAAAAGCTTGCTGAGTAATCTGTCAGCTGCATTCATATAGCCGGTGCCACCCAGGACTACAGCAGATGTCAGTAGTACCACCCCAGATGCCCTTGGACATTAGCACTTTAGGGCATGACTGTCTGATTTTCAACTGACGGCCTATGCAAGTCTTTGTTCTGGTCACTGGAGTCGACCCAACATGCTAGAAATGCTTTGGGTGATTGCCAGTCAAGGATTAGATTTCTTACTCTTCTTCTTCCTTATGCCTAGGCAGGGCCATGTGACCCATAATTGCCAATGAAATATGAGCAGAAGTGATACAAAGCAATTAAGAAGCCAGGGTGCATTCTCTATCCTATCTCTGCCTGTTGACTACATCAGAAGACTCCAAATTCCTAGGGATTAAAAGAGTCATAAGAGGAAGGAAGATAGGTGATCGGTTCTGCCTATTAGAAATACCCACATTGGACTGGTATGTGCTATTATATTAACTACTAAAATTGGGGGGCTCATTATCGTAGCAGCAGCATTACTCCCAACTAACATACAGATTATCTACCTTCTCTGTCAAGATTTCCAAGAATAAAAGCCTTCTTTTCCTTCTTTTCTAGAGTGAATAAAAGGCAGTTATATATATATATATTTAATTTAGGTTTTCACATGGTCTTAGTTGCTCCAACACTTAGTTGTGTACGTGGTGCTGGGGTTTGAACCTGAGTCCTCATGCTTGCTAGGCAAGCACCGAAACCGCTGAGCCACCGCTCCAGCTTCAAGGCAGTTATGTTTAATGTTTATTTAAAAAAACAGAAAAGAAAAAACTCTAAAACCCAAACTGTACCATGTTCCTCATCTCACTCACTCTTGGAAGATGCTGGTCCCTGGCCATGCCAAGGGTGTTGGTCTCCACTGGCAGGAGGCAATTGGTCATGTGATACCAGAACTGTGACCAGAGTTGGAAGCATATGTCTTGCAATGTTTAGAAACTCCATCAAATTTCATGGTTCATACAAAACTTGGCCCTTTTTGATGTTCAAGTTTACTTAATTTTGTAAAAACACATTTCACATTTAACAACAAAATATGGCAGAGTAAACCCTAGATTTCAAACCTTGTTGGCCTTTGCCATTGCAACGGGACACTGTCTACATGAATTAGACATAGAAGGATTAAATGTTCATGACAATATAAAGAATTCAGAATTTAAGGAGAAATGCCTATACATGAGGCATTTGGATCAACTGAATTCTTATAACTTTAAGCAGGTGCCCAAAATTCCAAAGTGTTAGCCAGATGAAAATAAGAAGTTTGGAAGCCAACAGACTCCATCAAAACTTTCTTTGCCTTTTTACAAATCATGAAAGCAATCAGTAGATATCGAATGTCAGTTAGACTTATTCTTCTTGAGGTTAATGAATATGTCAGAGATAAGTCATGTAATCTCAGACCTGAATATGGTTTCCTTAAAAGAAAGGAAGGAAGGAAGGAAGGAAGGAAGAAAGAAAGAAAGAAAGAAAGAAAGAAAGAAAGAAAGAAAGAAAGAAAGAACTAGGCATCCCAGCTACTCAGGAGGCTGAGGCAGAATGGTCACAAGTTTGAGGCCAGCCTCAGCAATTTAGGGAGACCCTGTGGCTGGGGATGTCTCAGTGGTAGAGCACCCCTGAGTTCAATCCTCAGTACCACAAAAAAATGTTTTTTAATTTCATCATCACTATGAAATAACTAATAGCAATAAAATGTGAAAACAAAAGAGAAACACAAATAGAAGCCAAATTTTCCACACAGAAAACAACAGATCAGTAGTAACCTTTAAAGCTATTTTCAATCACTCACTACTAACCAAAGTCAGGAAAGTCCTCAAAATGCCATTTAAAAATCACTTTCTCTCCCTCCTCCTTCTGTTTAAAAATAGGAAAGCAGATGAATGATGTATTGCCCTCCTGCTTCCAGACTCTGATAGTAGGAGATTTATGGAGTGCTTACTTTGGGCAAGGAACTGTGCATTTTATACACATTATTATCTCATTTAAATTTAACAATGTTCTTAGGGGAAGGTACAATTTCCATTTCCATTTAGGTGAAGAAAAACAGTGCAAATCATCAAGTCAGGATTCAAAGGCAGCTAGTGGGCCGCAGACATCACACCTGTCTCCCCTTCTCTAATTAGGATCTGCTCACCAAGGGTTAAGGGCGCTAATTTCCACCTAACCAATAAGCTTCCTTATTGAATCTGTCTTGCCCACCAACCAGCATTTCCAAGACAACCTTAGAAATCTGTGGGGGCCAGTTGGATTTGAGATCCCAAACTCATGGCCCTTTCCCTCCATAATCTTCTAAATAGACTGAATTAAAGAAGCCATCAACAGCTTCCTCCAAATACGCAAAAAATAAAACAGATTAAAACCAAAACCACATGCAATCTTCATTCAAAACAGATAGCAATATGCTACAAAGGGATGTAAAGAGTTTTCTTATTTAAAGATATAATCCATCATATTTAGTTAATTTTAAAAAATGCCAGATTATAAACATAATAAAAGCCTTCACTTGGGTATGTTGAGGGGTAGGAATAGTGTGTGGGTAGTGACTGAGGGTGTCCTAATGTCTAAAAGATTGACTGTCTAACCTGATTATTTGCCAAATCAGATAGATTGGAAAAGGGTTGAATTGGGCTGAGTAAGAAATGCCTTGCTTGGTAATTTTCATTCAAAGGACAGGCTAGGACACAGCAGAGATTCTCCATTCCAAAAAAGACAGTACCTGTTCTGGGTGTGAACCTCCACCTGGTCGGTCACCTGCCCCAAGGACTCCTCCTCTTGCTTCTGCCGCAGCCTCTCCTGTCTGGCCCGTCGGCGCCGCTCCCGGGCTGCCTCTTCTTCATCGTCGTCATTCCTCTGATAGGCAATTCTGGAACATTACAAAGACAAGCTTTGAGCAACGTCAGTTGCCAACTGTTTTCACCGACTTCTTAGCAGGAACAGCCCTGTTTCTTTTGCTGAGCCTAAGGACTAGTGAACCACAGTTTTAAACAGGAAGTTTGGTTCTTAGGTTTGGAGGCCCAACTTACTAGTTTTCAAACTTTTGAGAATTTGAAAAGCACTATGCAGAAACTACATGGGACAATTTACAATGATCAGAGAAACTAAAAAATCTACATAAAAGCAGGCTGCTTTTGGAGACTGTTGGGTTAGCATATTTAGATTTCTTTACTTATGCCACTTATAACAGGTGAGATTAAGAAGCAGAAATTCAAAGTGTTGAACCAAAAATAATCAAAATACCTATTAAAAAGGACTTGGTGTACTGAATTACTTGTGTAGGAACTGTCACAGAGGGGAATCAAGTGAGACTGGCAAACCAAGACTTCGGCATAAAAAGCCAAGATTGCTCAAGAAAACCAAGAGGGGGGCTGGAGCAGTGGCTCAGGATTATGGCCTTGTCTGGCATGCTTGAGGACACGGGTTCAAACCCCAGCACCACATACACAACAAAAGTGTTGGACCAATGAAAGCCACATGAAAATCTAAATAAAAAATTGTTTATCTCTCTCTCTCTCTCTGTCCCTCTCTCTCTTAAAAAAAAAGAAAGAAAGAAAATCAAGAGCAAGGTATCTTCTTTGGTTGAATTTTTTTACCTTTCAGGTCCATTTCATGGGAAAATGGAGGTATTATTGACTAGTGTTTGGGAGGCTTCAAAGTCACCCCTTTTAGAATAGATGGCAGCTCCCTCTAAAGCCCCTCTTATGCTCTGAAACATGCTGTAGTATCTTCTACCCACAAGCTGGGCACCTCACAGTAGTAGCCCACAGGTATATATTTAGACAAAAGCCTAGTTGAACGAGGCAGGTAGAAAAACTACAGGTGACTCCACATGTGCATATGCTACTTAGTCTGTATATTTTCATTGGGAACAAATGCCTATTTGGGGAAATTACACAATCAGTATTAGTATGCTAGGTATGTTTCCCCTAATACTTATTTCCAAATAAAGAATAGGTTTGTGGAACTACAGATGCCCAAAGTCAAGAGGAAATGGCCTGGATAGTAAACTTGGCTACTTTTGAAGGCGTAATGTACACTGAGATACATAACACCAAGAAGGCCTGGATAGAGCTGCCTGGCCCATGGCCCAGTGACTTGACGGGGATGTGGATGAGGCTGAGTAACAGTGGGTTGTTTTTTACCCTGGAAAGTTAAAGTGTTTTATTATATTACTTACATATCTACAAAAAGAAATCCAGATATGTAAATGTTTCACATTAGGGATTCCTTTTTTTTAAAAAAAATTGTGGTAAGAACACTTGAGATCTACTCTCAATAAATGTTTAAGTATATAGTACAATATTGTTAACAACAGGCACGATGATATACGGCAGCTCTCTAGAATATGCTTATGATTCTCATAATTATAAAGCAAAAAAACTTTTCAAATTAAAGAAAATGAAACATCAGAAGTACACAATTTACACTAACCATCAGTCATCTAATGAGACCCATGGTGATTTGCTCATGTTAAATTTATAAACCGGCCATTCTGGGCTCAGTCATAGTACTGTATTTTATCTTTGTTATCTTTTGACTTCAGTAATAAGAAGCCTATATATGTTTTTCAACTAGATGTCTTTTAAAAAACAAGATTAACAATTCCAAGGGTTGGTGGATTTGCTCTTTGCTACTTCAGAAAATCTGACTTCATACTTACTAAAATCTGCTGGAGTGCAATGCTCAAATGCCAATATAAATAGTGTCACTTAGCAATTCTATAAAACTGACTGGTAATTTTCCACAAATATGGAGAGCAGGGGCAGTGCGGTAGGACTAATGGATGACTAGATTAGGACTCAGAAAACTTGGTTTTCAGAACTGATCTCTTAGGTACTTGCAGGCCTATTATTAACCTGAGCAAAATTTCCTTATTCATAGGACTGTGGCAATTACACGGAATAATGGATATGTTATGACAAAGCATTCTAAAGTGCTGTATTGTCATTGTTGGGAAAGCTCAGTTAAGGAGCTGCTTTGAGGAAAGATGAGTTCGATTTTAGACTTGTTGAGCTTGAGGTGTCAGCATGACATGATTCGAATGTTCCTTTCTAGTTCAATCCCATTGTAGTTTGCAGCTGAAAGCCCTTCCCAGTGGTTTGGCTTCAGATTCTTGGCCTGATATTCCTTTGGCTTATTTCTCAGCAGACAGCTTTAACCACAGCAGGGAGAAGGAGTCCTTCATGACTGCTTCCCAAGCGAATCCAACAGAGTCTTGATTTGCTCATCTACATCTCTGGATCAGTCATGAGGTCATGGTTATTACCAGAACCTTCCTCTTCCAAGACAAGCAAGAGGCCTGAAAGCTCCATGTGAGACATCCCCATGCTAAAGCAGAGGTCCTTCCTCTCCTGATGGAATCTAGCTGAAGCCCTCATTTCCCACCACATTGGAAAATTTGAGATGTTGCATTTTCCTCCTTCCGTATACTCAGTGAACTTCATGGCTGGACGTGGCTGGCTTTTAGCTCTGACACGAACCAGATTTGCTAGGTAACACTTAGCCTTTCCTCCTCTTAGATTTCTCAGTGGTGGAGTGACCTGAAAAATCGGATCATCTCCACTGTCTCTTCTAATTCTTCTCATTTGGTAGCTTAAAACTTATGGACGGCCATTGGAGATTGGCAGCCCCTTTTCTACAGTTACCAGAGCTCCTTTGTGTGGACCTTTTATTACTACTAAGGAAGGAACAAACCAAATTGTTTACAAAATTAAGAACAACAACCAAAGAGCCAAAAAGATTTCATGCTGTTTTTCAATTATAAAATGCCCAGTTGCTAGCTCAAGAACCTATCAGTTGACTTTATGTTTTATAAGTGAAATTATATCTGTACCAAATGACTTGATAGGTGTGGAAATCCTTTAACTGTGAGACGCCCCACGTTAGACCTCAGTGTGAAAAGTCAATTGTAACTCCTTAGCTTGTCCTAGCCTTCATATTTCTGTCACAGCTTCATGTTTTCTTCAGTCAACATTGGAAAAGACTCAATTTGTTTTATTCTAAAAGTAATATACAATTATTATTTTTAAAACAATATAATACAAAATGTATAAAGACAAAAGTCCTCTCTCTATTATGCCATTTAGATATGAGCATGAATATTTAATATATTCTACAGAATGTTTTTAATAAAGTAGGATCATGTTATACACATCATTTCATAAAGTTTTTAATTTACCTTATTTATGACTAATTTTAACACATTAAAATTTGTCAACAGAAATAGCATATATATGTGTATATTATGTGTGCATGTTATGCATATTACATATATATACACACACAATATAATTTTATAAATGTGCACAAATATGTAAATCCATGGATATACTAGAGTGTATTTAACCAATTTTCTTTTGCTATACGTTTAATTTTTTTGCAACATTATATCCTTATAAACAATGCTACAAAGATATCAATAGCAATATGTTTTTACCATTTGTGCAATTATTTACTTAGGAAAATTCTTGAGTTTAATGAGAGTATGTTTATTTTACAGTCCTTTAGTATGCATTTAATGAACTGCCCTCCAGAAAAGTCTACAACACCAGCAATATGAGAGTGCTAATTTCACCACAAGCAGAATTCGTGCAAGAAACCAAGGACACAGGATCCTAAATGTATCCAAATGATAGCACAAGCTCCGCTTTATGTTCCAGTTTAAAACAATATGTTAACATTTCTTATTTTCCACACACCACATTTAGGCCTATTTGAAATGCTGCTGACTATACTAGTAAAACTCATACCTAACCAGCCACTGGATTGTAATAAAAGCATAACAACCCATGTGTTCCTTCTGTGAAAATTCAGCAGATGCCAGTATTAACCAGTCCACCCAGATTCTACCATACAAAGACAACAGATGTTCCCAGATGATTCAGAAGCAGTGTGGGATCCTGAAGTTCCTCTGAATCATCCAAGAAAGATGGCCTGATGTTTCATAGAGTTCCAGTCAAATGCATTTTATTGAAATCTACTTTTTCTTGAAAAAATCTGGTAATCCACAAATAAACTAAGCAACTCTGTATTAAACAGAATCGTGAGATGATCCGAACCCTTGAGTTTTCCATCCACACTGGATGACAGAGGGTCTGCTCTATAGCACCTTCTGCTTTGCTTCCTGGTAACTGATTTTGCTCATTTCTTACCACAAACTCTGGAGAAGGGCACAGCTGTCCTTTCTGCAGGAAGATGAGAGTTGCTAACAGGAAAATCACTAACTGGATATTCAAAAGAAAGAGAGACCATCGATTGCATGTGCTCATGTGTACACCTGTGAATAAATGCAAAAAAAAATCCCACAAGTGCATCATAGTTACATGTTATTTGACTATGTCAGTGGTGCGAAAAGTCAAGAAAACTGACTTTTCTTCCATTCCAAGAATTGTTGCTTAAAGGCTCCAATGTTGTATGATGACGGGGAAAAAAACAAAAAACAACCCATATCTATGCAATGGGAAAACTTCCCTGTAATGCTGTGGTTTTTGCAACAAAGCTATTTTAAGTCTAAGACTGGAGCTCTGCTGCCTCAGTATATTCAAGCCACAGGATGACCATATGTCATTCTGGGTGTTTTAGATACAAAGTTCAAATAAACAAAAGTACTGCAAACCCAGCAAGTAACATTTGGAGGACTCTCTGCCTTTACACTAGGGTGGGCGAGGTCTGAATGGGTTCCAGATGAAAAGAGCAGGACCGACCGGCAGAAGTTTCTTGAGCAATGCATGAGTTGCCTTCTCGCTACGGTGTCCCCCTCGTCCCACACACCCCAACAAGTATTTCTCATGGCTTGTGCAGCGCTGGCAAAATTCTTGTGATAATGTCATCGACAGCACAGGTTGTTTTGTTCTGTTCTTACTCTAAGTCCCCCCTAGTTTGAAGAATAATGTTCTTATTTGTTTTCATCTTGCCAATTTTATGATTCGAGACTCCACGAGACTCCAGGACATCCTCCTTAAAGTTTTCAAGTAAAATTCAAGAATAAGAAAAAATAATAATCATTTTTATTGGGGCAGGGTCTGATTTAATTACCTACTTAGGAGCATTAAATATCTACAGAGAGTGAAAAATTTACTGTTAAGTCTATAGCAAGCACAAATTTACTTATTTTATGTTAATAATCACAGTACTAGTCTGGGTAATTAATTGGATAATCATGTAGTTAAATCAAGTTTGGACCTACGATCATTGTATTTATATATATGTATATATATATATATACACATATATATTACATACATGATATGTATTTCATAGCTATCATCCTGACAATTTAAAAAGTAATAACATATTTAATGACTTATCAAAATCAGTTCCTGAGTCATGCCTTATTCTTGTCATCTATTTAGTAGAAGCTCATAATTTATTTAGTCATTGCCTTATACACGGATATTTTGGGTTTTCTTCCGCTTTTTCCCTACTGCATACAATGCATATGTTTCTCAAAGGTACACAGTGAGAAGTGGTATAGTATGTGTTCGTGTAGAGTTAAAAGAATCTGTGAAATTTCTCTTTATAGCAGTTATTCCAATTAATATCTCTTTACTCTGTCAGTCAATAACCAAGTTGAGTCAGCATAAATTAAGATAGGCCACCACTAACCTGATAGGCTCAGAGGAAAGATTTAATCTTCTCTGTGGTTTCCAACATTTTAAGAATGAAGATACTTTTGAAATAACCAGAGAAAGATGAAGATATGACAATTGCTTATATTTTTGTTATTTATTAATAAAATATAAATTCTAGAATGCATAAAAGGAATCCATAGTTTATGAACATATATACACACACACACATATATATATGTATATATATTTGAGAAACAGTTTTTTTACATAAGATAGTTCTTTATCAGACTACGGAAAATACTTAGTATGGATATGAACTTTAGGCTCTCTTACTAAAATGTCATCAATGGAGAACCACTGCTAAACTTGAAGAAGTTACAAGAGTGCCCCTGAACAGACCTGGAGTTGACACCTTCAAACCATCTTGCATCCTTGATAAGAACTTGGGCTTGATAAGAACACATGGATATACAGATATACACACAGACCCAAAGTTTCAAGGAAAGTAAGTTTCAACACACAATGAAGCCCAGTTACAAAATACCCCACTCAGATCAAAGTAAGGTTCTAAGTCTTTCTGTTTTCCTTAATTGTTTCTGCCATAGTCATATATTTTTTTTTAAAAATTGCACCTAAAATATCAACAGATTGAATCAATTCACTACCTGAAAGAATGAATGCTCTCAACGTCTATCATTTGTGACTTCATAAAAACTGACAGACCAGTCGACAGTTGGCTGAACCCCCAAATCAGCTCTGATAGCCCTGCATCCCATGTACCTTCACTTTTATGTGGCAAGTTGTTTAAGAGAATGTGGTGCTGGCTAAATGGAATTTCAGGCTTTAACTGAGATACTCAGTTCAGAGCACTAGCTTTCTGCAGAAATAGACTTCCAGGTAAGCCATACTCAGAAGGAAGAAAGCCCAGGGCTCACGGCTTCAAAGAAGATCAGCCGTGTAGCCTATTATTATTTTTTATTATTACTATTATTTTTTGATTGCCATCATTATTAGTCTTTTCAGGACACTGTCTTAACTGGGGATCTTAATATATAATCCAACTTAAAGAATTAAAAACCTCATGTGGATTGGAAATATAGTCATCAACTCTTTGGAGACAAAATGACTCATACATATTTTCATTATTCTTTTTCATTTACCAAAACCCTTAGGAGGGATTTTCTTTCATAATATGAAATGCAAGCAGATTCTCCAGACATATCCAATCGACTCCATAAACTGCTCAAACACTTTTAGCAAAATCTCAGACCATGCTGTGATCAGGAGGGAAAATCCTGAGCTACTGAAATGAATCATATTTGCCCAACAGACTTGTTGTATGTTTGAAAGTTAAAAGAAGTTTATAGAAACATTCCAGACTCTTGAACATGATCTTGTTTATATGTGGTGTCTGCAAAATGTTGTGGTTTCACTTAATGCACATAAAATCCAACTCTGAATTTTTTCCTTGGAATCTTTAAAAGAAAAGCAATTAAAAATTACAATGGAGAAAAACATTAAGAAAACAGAAATATTTTCAGGTCAGAATATGTTTAGAAATGATTAAGAGCATATAGTCAACTGGTTTGTGAGCAATTAATACAACAGAAAGTAAAAGAAGGACTCTACTTTAGAAGTTTCTTTTTTTGTTTTTGTTTTTGGTGAGGAAGAAAGGTATAAATGTGCTGTATTCTTTAATTGTAGAGTTCATTGCTATGTCAGTGTCCTGCCTTTACTGGGTTATAGACACACAAGGAGACACAAGACTTTGAAGAAAATTACTCAGGAAGAGAAGTATGTCTCACTTCATCTCTCTGCCTTTCTTCCACCCCTCTCCATAAACACGTTGGAGCCACTAAAGTTTGCATACCAACCATATATTTGGGTTCTCGATAACAAAACACCATGCACTTGGAAACTCTGATGTCCTTACGTACGTCCTTACAAGGCATCACCACCAGCCCAGCATTTGCTTTGTGTGACGATGACATCCCATAATCACACAAGTTCCACAGAACATGACGGGGAAACATGCTGCAGAGCATCACCCAGGGAAGGAAAACTTGTTTGTGCATTTGCACATATTGTAGCAGACTGGTTCTTAGCATCATTATGACTGCAACATCTCCAAACAACAGATTGGGCCTGTTTGATGGTATATGATTAGAAGAGACCTGAGGAGTACTGGGTATTTCTGACTCTGAGTTATAGAAGATTCTAGAATGTTCTAGAATAGTCTTACCTCAGGGGAAGCAGATCCTTAAGTAGAGAGACTCATTTCTGAATTGATACACAAAGCCATGGGAAATTTTAAAATGAGAGATTCTAATTTTTTTGGATTCATTATTTCAAATTAAAGAGATTTTTATCATGAATTGTATTGTACATGCAAATTTTTAGTGTAAATCCACCATAAAGAACAAAACAAACACCCATGCACCTACCACCCAACTTAAATAGAACCCTAGGCATCTTGTGTGCCCCTTTTCAATCCCACTCCTCTCTCTTTTTAACCAAATAACCATTAGCCTGAATTTTGGAGTATTTGTATTATTCTCTTTGTGGTTTATCATTGTGGTCTGAATTCCCAAATGGTACATTTTAAAGTTCTGTCTTTCAAAAACTTCACATTACATTAACATATGCATTGTATGAATAGCATCTTTCATGCAACATTATGTTGTTGAGATTCATCTATGTTTCTATGAATAGGTTTAGTTTATGATGGAGGACTCACAGGGTTTTTCAAACATCTCTTGATATGACAGTTTGATGGGGTAAATGTCTAACTTTTAGTTAGACAATTGCTTACACTTACTTTTAAAAAGCCCACAGATTGCACTGGAATGGTGGCTCGGTGTTTACAGCACTTGCCCAGCATTCGCAAGTACGCAGGTTCAAACCCCAGCACCCACATACACAACTAAGTGTCAGAGCAATGAAGGCCATGTGAAAAACTCAATAAAAATTGATTCTCTCTCTCTCTCTTTCTTTCACTGTCCTTCTCTCTTTAAAAAAGAAAAAAAAAGTATACAAATGGTTTGTAATATTCAGTAAAAACAAAATGAATAGAATTTGGATTTACTTTCTTATTGAATTGCTATTTTTCTCAGATTTCCTTTTAAAAGACAGAATGTGTTCCATCAAACACAGATTTTGGCCAAGTAATTCCATGACAGTTTCCTGAGAAAACTAAAATCTATTCATTTTTGTCAAAAACAGAACTGAATCTGCACCATCCCATATACTGTCCCACCCTCTTAAAACAATAAGCTTGCTCAGATACAAACATTCACTTTTTAACGTACGAATATTTACGAAGAGTAGGTATGGAAAGAGAGGGCTAATGGTGGAAGATAAATCTGTTGCTGCTCACTTGATTATTTGAGTTAAGCCTTGGTTAAAATGAATTAAAAGGAGGAAGAGAAATGTATAAGTGGCCAGGAAACCAGTTAAAATTAAATTGACCAAACTCTTTCCTCCCTTCCATCCTTATTTATTTTTTTCTACATTTTTATTGGTGCATTACATTTGTACTTAGGGATTTGCTGTTGCGTATTCATGCATGGATCCACACTTATTTATGATTACTTTTGTTGTCTAAAACATTCATCTTTTCTTCATGATCAATCTAGGATTCTCCATCCAGTAAGAATCTTAAATAGTGAATAAGAATCTCAAATGAATTTGAACATATGAAAATATAAATCTTAATCATCTTAGATTTAAAAAACTGTTGTCAATCAAAAATACAATCTGATTGGACACAGTCTCTGGCTGTTGTCTCTATAAAAGAACAATCTTGCTTTAACATGTATAGTATGTGAACAATAAGCATTGGGCTTAAATAATTTTTTAAAAGTCAAACATGAGAAAACAATTCAAATCCAGGTGTTATGGTTTAGACTTTTAATGTTCCCTGAAAATCTCATGTTTTGAAAACATGGCTCCCCAGTACATAGGTTCAGAGGTGGGACTTTCAGGCAATGACGAAATCATAGGGGCTATAACCTCATCAGGGAATTAATCCATTTGATAGATTAACAATTTTAATGGATCACTGGGTGGTAACTATAGGCAGGGGAGGAGTGGCTGGAGAAAGTGTGTCACTGGAAATGTGGCTTTGGACTATATCTCGTCCCTGGCTCATCCCTACTTGCTCTACTTCTTGACTGCCATGCCCTGAGTTGAGCTGCTTTCCTTTACCATGCCCTTTGTGATGTTCTGCCTCACCGCAAACTGAAAGCAATGGAGTTGGCCAACCATGGACTGAACCTCTGAAACCAGGAGCCCCAAATAAACTTTCCCTCCTCTAAGTTGTTCTTGTCAGATATGTTGGTCACAGTGATGAAAAGTTGACTAATACAACTGACAACGCTACCTTTGGCAACTATTTCTCCTGAAGAAAGGTCTAGATCTAGATATATAACTGACCAACATCTGCTCCAGAGCAGGGTGTAGAGAAAGTTCCACCCACATTTCCAGTGGTTGATTTGGATGCACCTGTGTTTGACCACAAGTATATCAACAAGCAAATTCTTTTCATACCCAAAGACCATCATCTAGAAACAGAAATTTCCATTTCCATCTTCAAATGAACTCATTTTAGATGAGTCTTAATATGAGTGATGTAAAAACTTTAATCTTACTTCTAAATCTGACACAGTACACAAATCTATAATTTCATATGACTGAGCTTCAAATTATGGTACCGCTATCACATTAGTAAACATCTGACAAATGAAATGAAGTAACTGGAGAAATGAAAACAAGATGTCCTTAAATGGAGACTATAAGCCTGAGACTAATTAAAAGAAATCCCTGTAAGGGAAAGTGGTATTGCAGACGTGCCTACGGAAGTGGTACACATGTGGATAATGCTAAGTCAAGTCACACATGCTGTGTTTTTGAGACTCAGCTGAGTGGATTCCCAGCATCTTCTCCAGACCAGCAGTGCTTAATGCAAGAAAATTTATGGGTAATGGATTTTCATAACAGGCCTTTTATGATTTTTCCCTCCCCAAAAAGTGCCCTCTGGGGCTTTTCTGCTTCTACTCTCATTTTTCTTAATTGGAAAAAGATTTACTATTCATTTCCCCCTTTCCAGCTCTCCTTTCCATTCGGATAGCATAGCCTCCCATCTCTTTCTCCCCTCTTGCACCTCTCTTCTCTTCAAATGAACTCATTTTAGATGAGAGAAGCGAAAACTCTAAGGTATTGGTAGATAAGATTTGGAGGCATTATTTCTAGGAACAATACTAAAAGAAATGACTGTCATTCTAACAACAAAGCTTAATTGGAGTGACTACTACCTCCCTGATACCAGAGGTACTGCACAAATTCATCCAGCATCCAGTTGGCTCGCATCAACCCTAGAACTGCAGTTTTGTTTACAAGTGAAGGACAAACCTTGAGACAGGAAATGGAAAATGAAGGGCCACATCCTGGATGCTTGGCCTATTAGAAAGAACACTTCTTCTTGTAGGGGACTTGGCAGCCAACCACTGTTAATGGGTCCAGCCTTCCTACTCTTGGGATAGGAAGTCAAGGAATCTGCTCTACTCTTGAGAGGTCACTGTCCTGTGAGTGGAAACCTTACCTAGGACAGGGACTGTACAAGGCAGAAGGAGAAAGGCAAATGCTTACTTGTGATTTGGTAAGAAGCTAGACAACCAAACCAAATAAAATCTGCCTCCATGCCTGAAGACTCCCTTTGAGTAAACAGATGATCTCTATAAGAAATACAAACTTTTAAAAATGCATTTGTTAGTGTATTATAGTTGTATCTAATAATGGGGTTCATCTTGACATAATAATGCAAGTATGAAATTTAATTAGATCCATTTCGTCCCCATTGCTTCCTCTTTCCCTCCTCTCTTCCTTCCCCTTATCCTTCTGCCTCTACTGTTCTTCTTTCTGTTTATTTATCTATTTATTTTTAATTGGTGCTTTATAGATATTCATAGAAGTGGAACTGGCTGTGGTATATTTATACACATTGCATAACTTTGTGAAATTCATTCCATATTTCCTCCTCTTTCTTGTCCTTTCTCCTTTCCTCTCAATCCCCCTCTACTTCACAGATCTCCCCTATATCTTTATGATATCGGATCCTCTCCCTGCCTTCTTTTCCTTATTTCTCTCTAGCTTCCACATAAGAGAGAAAACATTTGACCCTTGATTTTCCGAGTCAGGCTTATTCACTTAGCATGATGTTCTACATTTCCATCCATTTACTGGCAAATGCAGTAATTTTGTTCTTTATGGCTAAGTAAAGCGCCATTGTGTATATAAACCACATTTTCTTAATCTATTCATCTATTGAAGGGCACCTGGGCTGTTCTATAACTTGGTGATTGTGAATTGGACTACTATAACTACCAATGTGTCTGTATCACTATAGTATGTTGATATTAGTTCTTTTGGATAATTACTGAGGAATGTGATAGCTGGGTTATGTGGTGGTTCCATTCCTTGTTTTTTGAGGAATCTCCACACTGCCTTCCAAAGCGATTATACTAATTTGCAGTCCTACCAACAATGAATGAGGGTACCTTTCTGCCCACATCCTTGCCAGCATAAAAAAGCAAACATTTTAACTAATAGGGTAAGATTAAGTAACTAAGCACCTACATTTATGCATGCTAACTGAATTATAATCACCAACAGCTTAGGATTCTGAGACTCAGGCCTCTGAGAAGGAGGCAGGGGCATTAGAGACATTCTTGGATAACACTTAAGTAACTTGAAGGCACCTGTTGTCTTGGACAAGCAGATTTCCATTCTAACAACACATTGTTAACAAATAAGGCATAATCTGTCTTTTGACCAGACACTAATGCCATTATTAATACCTTAAAATCATTGCCTGATATAGGAAGAATGGCTTCAGGAGTGGAGATAACTGACTTTACTCTAGAAATGTCATACTTTCTAATTATAAATGACATAGTTACAATATTGGTGTTAGCTTATGGGGTTCTAATCTTGTGTACATTTCTCTCTCTGACCAAACCACTGATCCATGTGGGACCTAGCCTTTGAGGGAGGACAGTTCAATGCTGGTGTGACATCAAGAGTGGTGAGCCTTTGGCAGCATAGGGGGCTACATGGAGCCCTAGATACTAAGAAGGAGGTGGTAATGTGGCAGATATCAGGCAGAGTCTTGACTTGTGGCTACAGGATGCTGGTTGGCAGTTCTTACTGCTCTAATATTCAAACTGACACCAAACTGACAGGTGGCTGCAATTAGACCATCCATTCAACAGATACTAAGGGAGCATTTACTCTGTTCAAGCCACTGAGGGAGAAAGCCAAGATGAATAAACCCTCTGAAAGAAGTTTATAACCTGGTAAGGAAGCTAATACGTGTGTAAGGATGATGGTAGTTCAAGTGTGATAAATATTATAGGAGACTTACAAACAAAGTGACTTAAAGTTTAGAGGAGGAAGAATACAATTCTAGCCAAGACCAAAAAAGGATTCATGGAAAAGGTGGCATTTTAGCTGGACCTTTTAGCATGAGTAGGATTGAGAAGCTGGCAGGATAGGAAGAGGCCCTTTCTATGATACAGAGAGCTCAAATGGCAAGGTTGCACAGTCAGGAAATATGGACATGGAAAAGCAAACAATTCATTCTGGCTGGGGGTTGGAAGGCATGAAGGGCATTAGCGAAATTCCAGCTGTACACGGTGCAAACAGAAGCAGGGCTTCTAATAGCTGGGAAGAGTAGACCATCACTCTGTGAAGCTTAAGGAGAGAGTTATTCCAAAGCTGGCCTACTGCACAAAGGCCTAAAGGGCAACACACGCAGAATTTTCAAGCTTCCATCTCCACTCCAGGTGTTTAATTTCATCCTGCAGCTTTCCCCAAGAAATAAAAGAAATTAGGGCAAGCTACCCCATATCAAAGGCTCCATAAATCTTGGCTGCAAGTGGAGATTGCTATTCAGCAAACCCTACAATCATTTAGAACAGTAGCACTGTGGAGGATCCCTCCAGAGTGACAGGCCAGGACTTCAGAGTTTTTCAGGATGGAATCTCTGCCCTTCTTGTTCATGCCTCCTCTTCCTCTGGATTGCACTTGTTTTACCCACAGACTTAATTAAGACTTTCGCTTATTCTGCTTCTAAATCATACCCAACTGAAATCTGCTGCTATGGCAAGGAGGGAAGATGTTAGGGTCATAGATTAATATAACTAGAAGGAATTTTGGAGGTACTTTTCAATTTGAGCTCCACATTTTACACATGGTAACCTGAGATCTAAAGAGATTCATACAAATAATTATAAAATTAGGACTGACCCAGGTCTTTAAGTTCCCACACCCATTGTCTTTCTAACACAGGAGGTTTCTTAGGGTGTTCTGCAAATTAACAAAGAGCTTTAGACATCTAATCCTGGGACTGGCAACTAAGACCTACAGGCCAAATCTAGCCCAGTCCTTCTTTCTGTAAATAAAGTTTTATGGAAAAACAACCATGCTTATATTATCTGTGGTTGTTTTTAAATGTCAATGCCAGAGCCAAGTAATTACAACAGAGGCTGCAAGAAATACAAATTTAAAAATATATCCTATTTGGCCATATATGAAATATTTTGCTGATCCCTCCCTGGTCTACACAACAGTTTTTTTGTTTTGTTTTTGCTTTTATGCTGAGGGTGGGGAGCAGTACTGGGGGTTGAACCCAGCAGTTCTTTACCACTGAGCCACATCCCCAGTTCTTTTTATTTTTTATTTTGAGACTGAGTTTCGTAAGTCACTTAGGGCCTTGCTAATTGCTGAGGTTGGTCCCAAACTTGCAATCCTCCTACCCCAGCCTCCGGAGTCACTGGGATTACAGGCATGTGCCACTGTGCTGCCCAAACCAACAAACCAACGGTTTTTAATCAATTTTTATGGTGTATTCCCATAAATTAGAAAAATTAAGCATGTACTGCTATCATGTATACATGAGTATATAGATATATATCTACAAATTGTATATATATATATAAAATGCTATTTAAATGTTTAGAGGTATTGTCAAGCAAATAGAAAATGCTAAATGGCATTAAATTAAAGCAATGTTTACTCTATTAACGTTCATAACACTTCTATAACTTTTGAAAAATCCTGATTTAACACATTGTGATCAGTAATTTGAAGGTCTAGCACTAAGTTCATTTTATTTTGGCACTTAGTTTTAAATAATAGTCGTAGCTTCACTTTTTAAGAAGCCCCTCAGAGATGTGTGGGTACAAATGGAAGAAGCACACCACCGGTCTGAGATGTTGAATGAGGCATGATACTACATATTAAATTAGTATATTAAATCACCCACCCACCCACCATGCGTCAACTTGCCTAGAAAATTTATGTCTATCCTTGTGTCAGTCAGTTGCTTGTTCAAAGTCATGCAGAGGTATTTCAGTTTATACTTTTTTAAAGAGAGAGAGAGAGAGAGAGAAAGAGAGTTAATTTTATTTTTTCATATGGTTTCTGTTTTTCCTCCACTTAATTGCGTATGTGGTGCTGGGGTTTAAACCTGGGTCCTTGAGCTTGCCAGGAAAGTGCCCTACTGCTGAGCCACTTCTCCAGTTCCCTAAACATTATTTTTATAATCAAGAAAGTCAATTATTGATAAACACAGACTTCAAACTCTACTGAAATGCTTTGTTCAGGAGATATTAAATAAGACTAGAAAATGTTTCTTAGGTGAAATGTGGAGATGTGACAGTCTTGGTAGGTGACATGTTGACATCATTTTTGACAACAAAAATCAAAGAAAGGGGACTATTTTCCAAGCGATTTCTCTACTGCATGAATTTCTTCTGTAGATAAAAATGCTCTAAAATTGACTATGGTGGTGGTTGCATAGGCCCATGAAGGTACTAAGAACAAGTGGACTGGACACTTTAAATCCATGAATTGTTTCTCAATATAGCTGATTTTAAAAAATGAAATGCAGTTATAATCGCCCTGTCTGGTGGGAACCCACTATGGCTAAAAGAAATGGGCCAAGTGTGGCTGTGTGAATGTCAGCTGCCCTAGTTGCTACCCCTTCCTTGCACTAGTGTTCTGAGCAAACTACCTTCTGCCCACAGCAGCTTCTGCAGAAACCCTTTTAACCACAAGCTTATTGCATAAGGGTCAGTTTAAACTAGATAAGCCTCACCCTCTGTCAATCCACTGACCTCCACTACGAGCAAATGCTGTGAGACACACACCAGGCCCTGCTGTCCTCCCCTCTGGGGTGGAACGCATTCTCTTCCCTCAGGACCAGTCACGTGTGGTCAAAAATTCAGACTGAGGGAAGGCTCTGGTGCCCCAAAGCATGACAAGATCAGTGAACCTTTATTCCTCTGTCCTTCAACTTCATCTTCTGCTTTCTTGTCTCCTTTTCTTTGATCATGGCTCTACTTGTGATGCCTCCCCTCTCCACATTCACCCAGAGTGAGCTCATCTGTCCCCTAGGGCTGGCTTAGATTTGATAATCTTCTACCACGGGCATCAACTGGAGGAAACTCTCTCTCCTATGAAGTCTTTGTAGCTATTTAACACATGTTGCTTTATCATCCTTATTTGTGTATTATTATTTTCTCTCCCGTGTTATATCATTTTTCTTGAAAGTAAGAGTCATGTTTCAGCCAAACCCAGGCTTGGGTGAAAGGTAATCAAACTCATGTATTGGACCCAGCAAAGGCATCGGAACACATAATCCAGGGGAACCATAGGCATGTACTGGGGGAGGAAGGAGAGAGATTCAGGGGGATGGGAGACGGAGGGAAGATAGGGAGGGATCCAGGGAGACAACCAACAATGTAGCACACTCTTTACCCCTCTGAGACATCAAATATTATGTATTATGTATGCAATCATTTAATTCTATAAATTCACAATTACATATATATATATACATATATATTGTCAATTATATTTGTTAGGGGCATAACATAAAAGAATCAAGACAGGTATGTGGGCAATGTGGAGGTTAACTACGGTTTATGATCAAATGCATATCATATTGTTACTTTATACACATTTATGATTATAGAACTACTCAACTCTTAATAAAAAAAAAGGAAAAATAGTCATGTTTTAAACACTTTTAGCTTCCCCAGCATGCCTTGCATGCAGCAGGTATTTTATTTTGTGTTTTAGTAACTGCATTCAAGAAGGGCACAGCATTAACACACCCAACCATTGCATTGATGAAGGCTAACGTGACCCTGAATGTGGGGGATTTCATCAAGGGAAGAATTGCTCTTTCTGGTTTCAATCTCATTACTGTGAAGAGGTGGAACAGAACCATAATCAACCAACCCAGGAATGATAGTGGAGGCTTTGAAGCTAGGCTTGGAGACAGAAGAGGCACGTGAACCCCAACACTTCCCAATTTTTCTCTCCAAATGTTGGAAGTTATTACTGGACATGAATTTTCTTGCCTGTGGTGCTTTTTGTTCAGTGGTCTAGAAGGCAAAAGTTTTAATGTCTTTGTTGTAATTATGTCTCATTCTTATGTTAGTTTTTCTGTAGTTGGCTTTGGGTGACAAGTATACAGAGAATCTCCTTAAGTTCAGTGCTGGACAATATGTTTTCCTTGTTAGGAGGAACCAAATGGTTATGGACAAGATATTTGGCTTTTCAATCTAGTCAATAATCAGAGCTAAAGTCAAATTGAGGGAAGAAGCCTGTCTAAGCCGTGTTTTCCAGACTGCAGACTCTTGTTGTCACTTGTCTGCCCTTGACTTGGCTCATGAACAGGGCAGAAGTTCTCTGTTTTGCTGCTACACTGGGACATGTGTTTTCCCTCTGTAACTCCTCCTCCATCATCTTACCTTGAAATTTCCTTATATTTCTCCACACTCTCTATCCTTTCTTACCAATAAGGCTAGTATTGGCTTTTATTGTGATGTCTGTGTAAAGCGAAAATAATTCAGTATAAGTAGATAAACTAAGCAGATTTGTTTTAGCCAGTCCTTTAGAAATATTTTCACATGCTCTTGACAAAACTGGTTCTGTAATTCAACAGATGTCATTAACATAGCCCAAAACAGCTAATTCCCCTGTATCTGTCTTGTCACTTTTACATTCTTGTCACTTTTACATTACACTTTTACATTTTACAGAGTCAGGTTTTCAAGTTAGTTTAAGCTTCTTTTTATGTGACCTAAACCCACTTTGGGATGCATCTACATGGGGCCAGGGAGGAGATTTTGTTTAGTTCCTGTCATCTCAGTCACTTGCCTAGTTGATCAAAACATCAAAATAACAGTTCAATTTATTTCTTAAATATCTCAGAACACTATATTGGCTATATGTTGTGTTTTTGATCCCAGCATTAGTAGCCCTAACTCCAAAATGACATTGCCTCTTTGCCTTGTGCTCTTTAGAGCTATTTGGGACAAAGTTCTAATGGTCCTTAAGCAGTCCCTTCTTATCTGTGGGGTATAGGTTCTGAGACATTCCTTGAGTGCCTGAATATATATATGTTTTTTCTATAAATACCTATGGTAAATCTTAATTTATAAATTAGGCACAGTAAGAGATGAACAATAATAACTAAAAAGAAAATAGAACAATTATATCAACATATTATTATAAAAGTTATGAAAACTTATGAATTTTTTATGCCATGCCTCTCTGCCATGAGGTCCAGAGGAATGTAGTCAGTCCACCATGGATTGAAGTCCTGAAGCCATGAGCCAAAATAAACTTTTCCTCCTCTAAGTCATTCTTGTTGGGTATTTCATTCACAGTAATGAAAAGTTGACACCTTTCTTCCTCAATAATGGACTACTCAATAAGGAAGTGGACAGTAATGAGTTATTGTAGATATCTAACTAATCCACAATTCTTCCGAAATTTGAAACTCGACCCTATGTTGGTACTGCACTCTCATATCCATTACAACTTAAGATAAGTAATCTTACAATTTTTTAAAAATTCCTTGGTCATATCATCCCATCCTTACTAGATACAACAAATTCACAATTTCAGAATGTAAAGTTGGCTTAGTATTAAAGGAAAAAGCAAATAAAGTAGCATTTATTAAGTAAATGAAATGTCAAGGGAACTTTCAGGGACACAGAGAAAACATTAAAAATGTAACTTCATTACTTATGACTTTGAAGTGAATACACTGCTTTCAAATGCTTGGCAGAGTGTTTTACTCCTTACATGCATGGGAAGTAATGTTTAAACAATACTCATGTGTCTAGAAGTTGATTTTAGTTGAAAGCACAATTCTCTACTGTTAAGTTTAAAACAACTGGACTGAACCTTCGAACCTAAGAAGAAACCTGTCTAACCCGTTTCATATATATACTGTATTTTCTTTAAAGGTTTCAAAACATCAGAAAGAAAAAAGGCCCAGCCCTGTAGGGAGTTGAATGGTACAAACAGAAGACGCATTCAGAGTGGCAGATCTCAAGGTTATCAGCCTTGGCTGGGCACTGGTGTCACTGGGAGAGCTCTTAACAGTCCCAGATGCCCAGGGTTGTGCCCCAGATCAATTAAGTCAGAACTGCCTGGGGTATGAGTCAGGCAGGCATGAGAACTTTCTGCAGCCCAGCTAAAAATCACTGATTCAAAAGATGACTTAGGAAGAGTTCAGGCCAGATGTAGTTATGATAAAAGGGAGTGCACAGTCATTCAGAAAGCAGAACTGAGAGAGGAACCACAAGCAAGCACTCTGTGATAAGGGTGGACAGGTGAGCCACTGGGCTTTATTATCCTAATGCCAGGCATTTTGTTTTTTTCCTGTTTTAAAAAATCAAGGTACATCAATGTTTACAAGCAAAAGTAGGTGTTAATATCACTGTGCACATACATTCCTAAAACTTACTAAATGTTGGTTAAATACACCAAGTGTATCCATTCTTCTTTCCATGATCAAATTTGACCATGACGAATTCCACCTTCATCTCCGGGTGACCGAGAAGACTTAACCTATGATGACCTCAGCGTCCTTGAATGAGGCAAACATCTTGTAACCTCAATTCCTGTGTTTTCCCATCATGGATAAACTGTCAGGCGGATAGTCCCAAAGCTCAGCTAAAGAGCTGTGAAAAAACAATTCCTATAGTCTGTTTTACATAATTTGAACGGTAAAAAGAGAAAAACCAGGTCGGGAGTCAGCCAAACCAGTGAGGTACCTGCCAAACCACACCTTATCCTCCTCAATCAGCAAAAATATCATCCGCCGCCTGACTCCCCTGACCTCACCCACAGGAGTTCCCTCATTCCCTTATTAGGACACTGGCAGAGGCAGAGACTGCTCCTGTCTGAGGGCCCAGGAGTGGCTTCCACAACATGTGCAGTTCATCAACATGAAGAGAGGAATATGCATGGGAGGGGAGGGTGGTTGGAAAAATTAAATCCTCACTCTGTGAAGGAGAATCCATTTTGGGTAGGCCACAATTATGGTTTTGAGGGGAAAAAAAAATTTTTTTTTAAAGGCCAAACCAAAAAATCACAATCCTAATTTTTTTCTAAAAAAGAAAAAAATTGCATTTTTAGGAAGAGTGTTTTTGAAACTTAGAAATGCAATTAAGTAAATTGTAAGTTGAATGCTTGCAGGGAGTTGAATATATAATCAACAAGCACCTAGTCTTTGCTTTTAAGAAGGGCTGGGCTTGGGCTGTCTGCATTGGTTTAATCTCAGTTCTAAGACTTAGGATGTACATCTGAAGCTAGAGATGTCACCTATCTACCTCCCTCTCCCTTCCTTTTCTTTCTTTCCTGGAGCAAAATAACAGCTCTTTATATAATAACGGAGGTCTTTCTGCTTCTTGTCTGTGTACAGGGCTACCTTCTCTATGCTTTCGCCCTTATCCTGGCTTGGTCTTTCTTCCTTTTTTCACAATGGACCACCATCCAAGCCAGGCTTTTTATTTATTTTTTTCTCTCTACGCATTGTTGGTACAATTAGAAGTAGCTTCCAAGTCCAAATGAGACATCCTGCTGTTCTGATCAGTGTCAGCAGGGCTGTCCTGTTAATTCCATCCTGTTTGGTGGCTAAGCTGTTTTCAGAGCCAACTCATGAACTCAGATTCATCCAAGAAATAACAGATTGCAGCTCTTTGTGTAGCACTTTCATCATGTACAGGATCTAATTTGATCTTCGCAATCTTGGAGAGTTGGGCACCATTCCCATTTCTACTGCCCAGGGGAGGAGACAGGCTCAGAGGGGCTGGGTGACTTGTATTCAGAGCCAGGGTGCCACTAAACTTAGGGACTTTGCTCCCTGGTACTCTCTTCTGTCCCCAAGATGTCAAAGTATTGTGCTCTGCTCAAACAAGGAGCCCTGACCAGAGAGAACTTAAGTCCTCAAGTTCCCCTGGGGGCCTCTAACAAAATGTATCAGGATCCCTGGGAGACTCTAGGCCACCCCAGGAATCACCTCACTCCTTGAGTTTGAGCTGCTGCTGGTGAACAATCAATTGCTAACTTTTACTTCTTGTTGAAGTTGTAGATTTACCATTTCTAAGACTAAAAAGCCAAATACAACAGCCATTGTTTATGGAAAAATTAAGACTAAATTGACTATTAAAAAAAGAAAAATGCACTGGACCAGCCAACGCTGATTTTGAATGTGACTCAAACTGTTTAAAAGGACGGGGATGCTAACGGCGACGACTCTCCTCGTAAAGTGCTCCTTAGGTTCCAGGCAGAAGCATCTCATCTGATCCTTGCAATAACAATGCACAGACAGGATGGTTCTTAGTTATGGTCTAGATGCCTGAGCCCATCACAGAGAAGTCAACACTTGCCCTGGATTATACACAGCGTTTTAGCTATCACCAGGCTGATGTCAAAATCTGGGCTCTGTGCACTTCAATGTACCTCATTCCTTTCTTTGTCAGTGCAGAGTTTGGAAGTTAAGGAATGGATAAGTTCAAAATTATGGAAAGAATTTTTTTTTCATTGGCATCTAAAAGTCATGTGATATTAAAAACAACGAAATTAGAGGAGTTGCTTAATGGGAGTCCAGGTCCTACTGGGTGAAGAGGTACATTTGTTATCCTTCTTGAGGACCCCTAATACATTATTTAGCCCTTTGAATGGTTAATTTAAGGTAGAATTATTCAACATCAAAGACCCTCCCTGGATCCCTTTTCTCCAGCCCTTCCAGTCCCACTCCTCGAGGAGGAGAAACTTGCTCATCAAGGCAGGATCTGATGTAATAATACAATTACTGCCAGATTCACCCACTCGAAGACCAAAGGCTAGAGCTCTGAAAGCACACCCAGGGAGTAATATTCATTCAGTGTTCAGCTGGAAGGGGAAGGGAGACATCAGGAGCCAGTCATCATGCACTGGCAGGCAGGAAGAGGTGGGCAAGTGAGTTCACCTCCCTGGCCTCATTTTCCTTGTGGGTAACATGGAGGTAACAGTACTTAGAGTGCTGGTAAGGATTCAGTGAACATTAATATATGCAAAGTACTTAGGCATATGGTAAGTGTCAACCATTTTTTACGATGCTATGATTATTAGTATTATTATCATCATTGTCATTGTTGTCCTCTGGAAAATAAGTCCTATGCCTTGAGGTCTTCCAGGGCATGCTGTTATTTCAAACAAGTAGGAAACAGGCCAGAAAGATTTTTCTACTTCAAAGATCTCACATTTCTTTTCATTGATAGTGTTAACACCAGATAAGGCTAAGAAATGCAGAATATATACATGGGACAATTTTTCTCTCCCACTTATATTTCCTTGTTCCTCCACTGCTGACTTCATTCTCCTACTTTTTTGAGGGTTGATGGTGAGAGTTGTCACTAAAAATGTCCAATAGATGGAATGCCTTTCAACCCTTATTCTCTCTCTTTCTTTTTAAATCCTTGTCGCTTCTTGTTAACATGTAGATGGAAATTTGTCATCAGAGAGATTTATCTCCTCATGCTAGAAAGGGCATGTGTTCGAAAAAAAGCCATTAATCCCTTTGTCTGTTCCATGGGGCTGGTTTAGGATCCAGACCTCAGGGAGGGTTGATGGATCAAAGCTCAATGCAGGGAGGCTGGTTCTGACTCTAGCTGGAAGGGTTTGGATAGTGGACTGTTCATGAAGGACCCAGCAGTCCACACGGACTCAACACCCTTTGGTCAGCTAGCATTTTAAATGTACTCAGTAATTATTCCACTTATTGCTTATGCATTAAGCTATGAAATGGCATGAAACTCTAAAATAAGTATCTGTCATGCATTGTGTTCTCTGAAAAATAATGTGTTAACCTAACCCCCAGTACCTCCGAATGTGATCTTACTTGGAAATAGGATCTTAAAATGAAGTCATTAGCGTGGATTCTAATCTAACATGATTGGTGTCTTTTAAAGGGGGGGGGGGAATCTGGACACAGACATGGGGACACACTTGCAGAGAGGGTAAACTATGTGAGGAGGCACAGGTGGAGGCCACGTGAAGCCAGATGATGCAGCCATGTGTCTACAAGCCACGGAATGCCCGCAGGCACCAGCAGACAGGAAAGAGGCATGAACAGATTCTCCCCTGCAGCCCTCAGAAGGAGCCAAGCCTGCCTGTAACTTATTTAAAGATCTAACTTTTGTAAAGCAGTTCTAGATTCCAAACAGAATGGAGAAGGCATAGGGAATTCTCCCAAAACCCTGTCCCCACTGCCCTCCTCCACCCTGGATGGCCCCTCCACGTGGTGCTTTTATTACAACAGATGAACCTACATCGACACATCATTATCACCTGGAATCCATGGTTTACACTAGGGCTCACACTTGGTGTTTTATATTCTGAGTTTGCACAAGTATGTAATGACATAAATCCACAATTATCATACCATAGAGTATTTTCACTATCTTAAAAATCCTCTGTACTCAGTCTATTTATCTCCCTCTCTGTTTCCTCTTCCCCATAACCCTTGACAACCACTGATCTCTTTTCTGTCTCCATAGCTTTCCCTTTTCCAGAATGTCATAGAGTTGAAAATGTACAGTGGTTTCTTTCATGTAGTAATTTGCATAAAGTTTCCTCTGTGTCTTTCATGACTTGACAGCCATTTGCCAGTGTTGAATAATATTCCATCATCTGGATGTGTCCAAAGTTTATCCTGTCATCGATTGAAGGACATGTATTTACTCATATATAAAAGGACAACCTGACTGATGTTTTAAGCCACTCAGCATGTGGTGCTTTGTTAAGGCAACCCAAGGAAACTAACACAGCACTCAATTTAAGGACTGAATGGTTCTATTTTGTTAATAAATGTTTTCAATAATTTCTATCACATTCTTCTACTTATTTAGGTGACTGATTCGTTACACTGAACCAAGAGTCTATCTGATCTATTAAGATGCTTCTTTTGTAATGTGAAGTTATCTCCCTGTGTGCTCAGTTTTAACTTTGCTGCGTTGCTTTTGCCCTCTGATATCTCGGGATCTTGGCTGTAGACTTACCCGTGGATCTGAGGTAGCCTCATAAAACCTGAGCCTTTTCCAGGACTCCGGAAGCAAGTGGGTCTCAGAACCATGCATTCCTTAGAGGTTAAGAATGTTTTACACGGTGTCCTTCCACCAATCTTGAGACACAAGACAGACACATAATAATTCCCTGAACCAAAGTAAATGCTGAAGTAAGATCAGACATTTACATACTTATCCAGGAAAGGGAGAGGAAGTGGAAAAGAATATTTCCCATGGTGCAACATATATAGACCTGGGATGGTTCAATCTATGACTGCAAGGCTGTTTCCCTTGGGCAAATAGAGATTATACATGCTTCCTGAGTGTCCTTTATGGAGTGATGTTCAAAGCTTGTGTCTAGGAGCTTTTTGTATCTTCTCACCAGGGAATATTTATGTTGCAGAAAGTTAACCAACATCAGAATACAATTTTTCACAATGGACTTCTCCAGCATGCAAGAGGTTTGCCTGATCTGTGGAGATCTCAGTTAACTTTAAAATGTACAAGTCATGGCCAGACTTAATGAATACTGATTTATAGGTTCAATTGTGTTAATCACCAATACATGTTGAAGACCTAACCCCAGCACCCCAGGATGTGATATGATTTAGAAACAGGGTCCTTTGTGATGTGATCAGGTTAAGATGAGGTCACAGGCATGCACAGAGTGAAGACTATTTGATGAGACATAGTGAGCGTGGCATATGACATTATGGAAGCACCAGAGTCACGCTGCCACATGCCCAGGAACTTCTGGGGCTACTGAAAGCTGGGTCAGTTAAGAAAGCTCCCTCCCCTACAGATCTCAGAGAGTATGGCCCTGCTGGTACCTTGTCACCTTGACATCAGACCTACGAGTTTCTATTGTTCTAAACCACCCAGTTCGCAGCACTTTGCTATGGCAGTCCTAGGAAACTAATTCAACTCATCGTAGTCTCTCCCGCTTTGGGATTACCCAGCATTTTCCTCAGACTCATCTCCTATGCACCTGGGTCATGCCAGTACTTACCGCTGCTACTCATGTCCCCTTTTGGAGCACTTACTAAGCACCAGGCGCTGTGCTAGCCACTTGGCATGTATTTTCCTCTTTCAGTAGTTGAGTAGATTAAGTAACTGCTCAGGGCTGTCACATTAATAACTGGGATATGAATTCAAGCTTTTCTGGATTTTGAAGTCAATATTCTTAACTGATAGTGTCCTCACCTGTCAAGCACACTTAAAATTGGTGCCATTTGCTGGCGAACAAATCCCTAAATCTTACTGTATCCTCCTTCCCAATGTATCTGATTTAGGCCAACTAAGAATAGTAATCATTCTGTTTTTTGCCCAAAAGTGTCAGTTTTTAACAAATTTCCTTTAAGATTAGAGTTGGCCAAATTATAGCAGTTTGGATTCTCATTTTAAGTAGTAAATAAATAAAACAAACTTGGAGATGAAATCAGCTCTGCTTTTCCAAAAAGGAGAAGAATGTTCTAATGAACGCACACACTCTGGTGCTTGGCCCCAGCCTCCGTCACATCAGCATGGGATATCATGCCATTTGTCCTCTGGGGTCTCAGGGAAGGGGAGTGCTCGGAGGGAAGGTCAAGGGAGACACAAGGCTCTGATGAAGCATCCACTATGGTTTATGGCTTCGGGGCAGCTCGTTCCTTTAACTTTCACTACATCTTCAAGGAAGATGGTATCCTTTTTTGTTTTTGTTTTGCAGATGGAAAAAGCAGGGCACGGTGAAATTAAGCACCGTGCTGAAGGTCACACACTTAGTAAAGGAGTAGGAATTTGAAAATGTGACCCCAGTTTCTCTTCTGCCATGAACACAGACATATGGTGCTGAGAGCTGGGCCTGGGCAACAGGAGTGTGGAGACTTCCCCAACCTGCAGGACAGCTTCCTGCCGCAGAGGTCACCTGCCAGAGAGCAGGGCTGAGCAACAGGCCCTCGCTAAAAGACCCCTTCTGCTGCAGGAGCCCGGTGTCCTTAAGTCCCCTGGCCTCAATTCATTCATTAAAAAAGTTATGTACACACAGTCTTTTTCAATTCAATTTTTAGGCCTATCATACACATTTATTAAATAGCTATGGAAACGATTGATGCAGAAACTACGATGGTCATGAAAACAGCTTAAAGGTAGGTTTTAACAATTGTGATTTGGAAAATCAATCTCTAGAAAAGGTGAGTGATAACGCCTTGTAAACATCAGTGGTACAGTTTAGATCTGAAATTGTCCCCCAAAGGCCCACATGTTACAGGCTTGGTCTCCAGATTGTGGTGTTATTGAAAGGTGGTGGGACCTTTAGAGGGCAGGGCCCAGTTGGAGGAAGTTAAGTCCTGAGGGACATGCCCTTGGAGGGGTATTGGGACCTAGCTCCTTTCTGTCTTTCTCCCTGTTTCCCAATTGCCATGATGTACTGTGCCACCATAGACCCCAAACAACAGGCCCCCGTGACCATTGACTGAAAGCTCTGAACCCAGAAGCTAATATACCTTTCCTATTTTTAAAGTTACTTCAGGTATTTTGTCACAGTGAAAGTTGACTATTGCAGTCAGCAAATGTCATGGAAAGGTACAAACAAGTCACAGAGCCAAAGGGGCAGGCAGAGCTAGCCTGTCAGCGGTAGACCCTAGGATGGGTTAGGCCCTGACTAGGAACTTGGCAAGACTTGAAAGGAGCACTCATTCTAATCAATGTCTGTGTGAGACAAGGTTTAGAATACAAGTTATAAGGAAAAGTGAGAGAGATCAATGAGAAAATTACCATATTTTATCCAGAAGCATATTGTTCTAAACCTTTGTTAATAAAATGATCTCCCTTATCTCTAGTTTTGTTTAACATTAGTTGCTTTTAATTAAAAAAAAGTCTTAAAAAGGTAGAAATTAGTGTTTGTAAATCTAGTGGGATAAAGCAGATAATATTAGGCAAAAGAACCCATCGACCACCTTGTTGCTTCCTTGATTTTAAAACTGGAAAAAGTATTTAAGGGCGGAACGGTGCAGATGACCCAGCTGTTTCTTAAAGACAAACCTAGTTACAACATCCCAAACAAATGTCACTGTAAGATTTTCACTTACAAAGTTGCATCACATCGTGGCCTGTTTAAGGATCCCTGCCCAGCTCTATTAAGAACATATGGTCTCCCCAAGTTGTTCCTTCAATATTAAATTTTAATTGGTAAAAGTAAGGTCATTTAACAACTTGCACTGGCTTTGTGTGCGATGTTTTTCTGTACACTTTAACTGGTGTCATTACGCTGGATGTCTTGCTCACCCTGTGATTTGTACAGAGCAGGCATTAGCTTGCCCATTTTATCAGCTTTGTTGCAGCAAGTAGAAGTGACTTTCTGGAGATCACAGTGCTAATTACAGAAGGAGGTAGACCAGAATCTAGCCCCTCTCATTCCCATCCAAAAACAAAACAAAAAAAACTTTTCCTCAACCTCCAAGCTAACCTCTGTATCCCATAGCCTGGGTGGCCACTGGCTAGCAGAGCTTCCTAACATGCTCCTAATAGAACCAAGATCATGTGGTATGTTCGGTGGTTTTACCAATTTCAGTTTGGTACGCATTTACAGCTTGCGAAATCTATTACTGGGTCATGACCAGCATTTTAAATGATATAGAATGGTATAAAAAGTATCAGAGGGCATCACACATAGCAAGGGTGAACAGTGTTTTGAGAAACATTACATCTATCTAAATAATATATTTTTTTCCCAAAAGAGCAAAGGAAAAGAAAAAGAAAGTGGTAACCATGGATGTATACTACTCTGACTGAAGCCATCCCTAAACAGCCTGGGCTATGTGTGTGTGTTGGATGATAGATGCATGGGGATGACTGAAGAAATACTTACACAGTGGCTGGGAGGCCTGAAATAAACTTGAGGTCAGAGACTGTACTTTGTTCTTTTTTATTGTTAGTTCCCAGTACAGCAGGACCAACCAGCACAAGAAGCCCTCAATGAATTTTTATTGAATGAATAGATGGAAATGAGCAAAGATTACAGATTTTTTTTAAAGGTTCCTCTTAAAAATTCAATTAGGCTTGGAAATAAATCTAGGCAGCACTACATTTATGAAGAATCTCTTCCAAAACTTTCATTTGCAAATTGGTTTTTGGAACTTCAAACACTACTACACATGGTAGTTGGGCTCTCAGGCCAGCTACCCAAGATATGTCGGAAGCTAGTACAGAGAACTGAAGCTACATTTCTGTGGGACAAAGCATCCTAACTATCTAGTTAGGAAGGCCAGGTACAAATCAGCTTCCAGAGGACAGCAAAATTCCTCTCCTATGCCCATCCTCCTTGCCACTGGTAGACTGGGCTCTGCAAAGCCATTTTTCACAGGCTTGGAGGGATGTGATAAGCAGCACAAACTAAGGGAACAAGTATCAGTAGGTCAAAGGTAAGACGAAAAAGCAAAATCAATGCAAGTAACATTAACTGTGACCACCAGATACCTAATTCATGTACCTGGCTATTTGTAGGAAAGACACATGCAGGGGCTGGAGTAGTGGCTCAGCAGTTTCAGCGCTTGCCTGGCAAGCACAAGGACCCAGGTTCAAACCCCAGCACCACGTACACAACTAAGTGTTGGAGCAACTAGGACCATGTGAAAAACTAAAGTTGTTTCTCTCTTTCTCTGTCTCTCTCACTGTCCCTCTCTCTTAAAAAAAAAAAAAAGGAAGAAAGACACATGCAGAAAAGTCACTAGCTCTTTCTGTAATCAACTCTATGAAAGTCACTTCCTAAAGGTTTGTAAGAATTACCTCCACGACTGCTGCAAGAGTAATCCAGCAATATTCTTTAGAGAGTGTCCAATACATGCAAAGTACAATTACCTATTTTTCTCCCAATCTCTTGTTTTTTTTATCCACAAACATTAATGATTTCACTCTTCACCATAAGAGGTCCAGAAAACTCAACCACTTAAAATCTATATTTGAACCCAAAAGCAAACAGAAAGGGCCAGTTAGGTATGCAAACCAGCAGTCACAAAATGTCCATGCCCTTTGCTTTATAAAAGAGAAGGTCCTTCTAACTGGACTATTGATTTTCCCTTTGTACATAATTCTAACTGACAGGTTTTCTGGCATGCTTGCTTGGCTACAGCAGAAGAGAGTGAAACACTAGAGAAAGGTTACTAATAGCTACTAGAAGAGATAAAAAAGTAAGGTGTAATGTCATACAACCTAAGGCATTTGTAGAGATGTATTGGGGAGGAGGGGAGGGATAAGGGTGGGGAATCGGGGAGGGACTCTTGGGGATAAACATAATTTTCAGAATTTATACATATATTATATTATTTCATTAGAAGCTTGTTTGATTGTTCAATAAGTAAATTTCCGAATAAAATTTAAAAAAAGAAAAGAAAAGAAGACAGAAAATATTACATCATAATCAGACTCATGTCCGGTGGGCATCTTATCCTCTAAGGTATCATTGTTGTAATGCAAGGCTAAAAATAAAACAATATAAACAACAACAAAATTATGTTCATAGTGATATTACTTCCAGCTATTGTAAAGTATTTCAAATGTATTATAATAATTATTTTAAAGATGAGAGTTAAAAATAGTTTCCATTATAATTATTACTATTTACAAACTTAGCATCCCGGAAAATTGAAATGCTACATAGCCAGATGACACTGGATAAACCATATATTCCTCTGCTTTTTATAAATCAGAGCATTTATTTTGTCACTTCTGCAGAATCATATAAAATTATGCCAATCTTGTATTTATTTCTGGGCAAGTTTTTCAATTTAGTTCCCTTGGAAAACAGTAGGATGAACTAAATAAATTCTCTTATTTCCTTGATTCCATAGACTTAAAATTTATATCCCCTTTCACATTTGTGACTAAATGTGACTCAAGAACAAAAATTTTGAACTTTCTGAGGATACTTAAAAGCATCTTCTTTTTTAAGACATGGAACTCTTTATGCATTAAAATGCAAATAGTTATAGGACACTCCAAAATCTAGACTCAAGTAAACTTTAATGGGGCTCTAGGAAAATGATAAAAGTAGCAATGAAAATATTAAGCTGTAAGGGAGGAATCTCAGTGATCTTACTGGGAACAAATTAAACGCACCTTGAAACCTAAGGAACTGAGTAGCTATTCACACCTGCTCTTGAAAATAGCATGGTCCCTGTGCAGGTCTTGGCGTTTAGGAATTTTAATGTGCCTCATAAAAAAAATCACTGCCGATTGTGTTCTGTAGGTGATGAAACTGAGATAAATTATCTGACGGAAATGCAAAGGAATTTAGAGTTCATTTGGTTGGGCACCTGCTTTAGCATTTAGTCTAGTACTTCTTGCAAAACAAAAGGTGCAGAATTTTTTTGTGTCAAATAAAATGAAACGGAAAGTGTAAACTTTGATGAAATGAGTTTGATTCCTTCAGGACCAGGAAACTTCATATTTTTCTAGTGTTGGTATTCTGGATGCTGAAGATTCAAAGTAGTTCCTGCCTTCCAGTGAGGTGCTATCAATTGCGAGGACGATGGACATGTTCTCCACTGCTTTAGTACATGTTAATATTGAAAGGATGGACAAAGTCATTCGAGTAGAGAGAGCAGAGGAACTGAGGACGTCTTAAGAAGGAAGACAACTTTTGATGAGGGCCTTGAAGGAAGTCAGAACTAGACATAGAAAGGAGAAGTATTTCTTCCCCCTTCAGGGAACAGAATGAGCCAAGAGATCTGGGTGGTTTGTAGATGATGAGATTGGGGAGCAGTGAGTGAAGTGATTTGGCTGTGGCAGGGGAAGGTTAGAACGAGAAGGAACGCTGAAAGCACAATGTCGAGAACTTTCTATGTTGTGTTAAGGAAGGTGGGCTCTGTCCTCCACATTGGAGTTGCCTGTGGGTGTGGGTGGGGCAGACTGGATCAGAAAGGGGACCAGATGTGAGGAAGTTGCAGTCGCCCAGGTGGAAAGCAATAGCTGTTGAAATTCAGGAAGTGACAGAGTGAGTGCAGAAGAATGAAAGATGGAGAAAGAAAACTGATGGAACCACAGGCATGTTGGAGTAGAAAAAAGAGCCAGGGCCAGGTGTCCAAGAGGAGCTGCTTTTCCCAAGTGTCCCAGGCTCCTCTGTGGTCCAGCTGTGAGGCCCAGGGAAGTCCTTTACCTAGCCTGCACCTCAGTGTCCTTGTCTGAAATGAAGGTATTCAACAAGATCAGTGGCTTCTGAACCATGCCATGGAGATAACAGGATTCCAGGGACATTTTGGTGGAGAGACTGGGGGAGGGCGGAGAGTGGCAATGGGCTGCAATCGCACAGTGTAGTGAGAATCCAGAGCTCTGGACCCAAACCCATTTAACCAGAATACCTCCTCTACGCAATAAGATTCCTGGTAAGATGAAATTGGATTTTTTAACAAGTGTGATAAGCACTGGACTATACAGATAACCTCTCAGGTCCCTTGAGCTCTCACACTTGTGTGATCACACTTACAGAAACCTTATCCAAGAGGTCTGCTGATATAATGGAGTGGGCCTGTTTTTTAGGACCCCATGGAGTTCTTCTGTTTATTTGATTAACTGTTGCACAAATGTTTGGAACAACTGGAACAACAATTGTCATTCTGAATCCCTGCCAAAATTCTCAAAAATGGAGAAGACTGACTGCAACCCATTTGCTGTGGTTACTCTTGTGCGTACTTTTCCCCCAGACCCAGTAAGTTTTTCAAACCTCATAAACGCCAGTGTGAAAACGGCCCTGGCAGGGGAGTAGAGGGACATGGCTTCCCCACGGAGTGTCGGACTAAGTTTGGGAAGGTCAGTTACCCCATGGGCTAGTTTCCCCCTCTCTAGAACCCGAGCATTGCACCAAGAGATCCGAGAGGGCCCCTCTCGCTTTCACATTCCAGGGTTTCATGATCTCAAAACTTTGGAGCCCGTTATCTGAGCAATTCCCTGATCAATAGCATATGCTCTGGGTCCTGTTTGGTCCCAGTCAGATGGTCAGTATGCTGAGGGCTCAGGGCTGTTTCCCTTAAGGATTGGGCAATGTGAAATCTCTGAGTCCTACAAATGGATCACTCCAAGGCGGAGGGGTCAGGTCTAAATTACCAGCAGATCTTTAGCAGCACAGTGCTTTGAAGGTCTGCATTTGGACTGGAGAAACTCGTGCCTAGGTGAAAATCCAGGCTAAGGCGCCCTAAACGTAGAAACCAGAAAATCAGAACCACCAGGCAGCTGAGACCTGAAAGTTTCAGGCAGGTCTGAAACTTACACACTCTCTGCTTTGCTTTCCTTCCTCCTGGCTCCTCTCCCCTCCCACTCCCACATTTTTTCCCTCTTTAACCCACAATTCTTTTGTTTAAAAAAAAATAAGAAGAAGAAAAGAAAGAGAAGGGGAATGGAAGAGGCAGGCGAAGTGCAGACTCACTGGGAGAGCGCGGCCAGGCTGCGTCTTCCGTGGGACCCGGATCCGCCGAGCATGTCCGCAGCTGGGCAGGGGCGGCGGAGGCACCGGACCTGGCGGATTTGTCAGGGCGTGGGCCAGGCACGCGGATGGGCCATGTTATCTGCGGCTGAAGTGCCCTGAGCAGGATGCTCGTGTCCTCCCTTTGTGTTAACACTTTGGTCTGTCCCCGTGACGAAAGTCTGGGCTTGCCCTCAGCCAAATCTACTCCTCCCCACCCTTTCCCTCCGCACAGGATCATCAGAGAGCTGATTGTTATTTTTTACTGTAATCTCTCTAATAGAAGCCCATCAAATTTACACTTGAAGGGCACAGATTGCTTGGAGATTTCCTGATCCTTCTTGCTGGGTCTTAAGGGCCGGAATCTCCAGTGGCGCTCCTATCCCAAGGGAGGGAATTAGTCAAGGGAAAAGATGCGGATGCGTGTGCTGGCCTTTTGGAATTAGTTGATCATGCTATTATTCCGTGCAGACAGAACCCAGTTCTGACAAGATCAACAGAAATCGGTCCACCGAAAAGTTCATCCGGGTGCCGCTCTCAGGGCCTCCTCCTGAGTTCTGTTCTCAATTAGCATTGATGTAGGCGGCTTCCAAAGCAAACAGTTCCCACTGGGAAATCAAATCTGAGAAACTCCTCTTATCCCTTTTATCCAGGGAGATGCATGGCATAAAAATGCAAACCAAATGCGAAAGACGAAGAGAAACGGATTCTACTCAGTGATGGGCTGAGCTGTACAGGGTGTTTGGTGCTTGCACCCAGTAGGAGAAATGAGAGCAACAGCCTGCCTGGCAAACATGTTGGAACAGCGTGCCCATGAGCACCCATGGCACTCACAAGGTGATCTCACCTGCTGAGGTGGGCAAAGGAGGCTGGTCAGCAACACTTGGAAGGCAAACAAATTCCATCCCCTGAGGAGGGGGTGGTATTGATTCTATCTGAGAGGACACCCACCTTGGCTTGGCTTATGAATGCATTCCTTCATCTCTAATGAGCAATGAACACACTGGTACTAGAGGACCCAGCTACTTTTGGGGACTGGCTTTCTGTCAAATATGTGGAACAACTCAGATTCCTACAATGTAGGGTTAGATTATTCTCTTGGTAAATCACAGAAGCAATCGGTGTCACACTGCCCAGTGAATTTTTTTGCCCTTTAAATGCATATTAAATTCCATGTTTACTGTTGCAGGCAGAAGAACTTTCCCCCTGAAGATATCCATGCTCTAATCTCTAGAACCTGAGAATATGTTACTTTACACTGCACAAGGGAGTTTGCAGATGTGATTAAACTGAAGGGACTGAAATGGGGGGATTACCCTGGATTATCAAGGTGTGCAATCTAATCATATGGGACTTTAAATTCAGAGAAACTTTTCTGCCTGTGGTCAAAGGGAGATAGGACTACAGAAGAAAGGTCAGAGGGATACAACTGTTGCTGATTTTAAAAATGGAGGAAGGGGGCCAAGAGCCCAGGAATGTGGCAGCCCAGCCACGCAAGAAAGAGCCAGGAAATGGATTCTCCCCTAGAGCTCCAGAAAGGAATGCAGCCTGAGGATACCTTGATTTCAGCCCTGTGAGATCTGGGTCATACTTCTATAGACCTATAGATAAGAAGTCCATGTTGTTTTAAGTCACCAAGTTTGTGGTTATTTGTTACATTAGTGATAGAAAACTAACATATTTATTATGATGTTTATTTGACGTTGGGGATTAAATTTTACCTGCCAACTTCCTCCCCTTCCCTCCTTCCCTCCCACTCCGAAACTGAGTTGGCAATTTAGTTTTGTCATGTTCAGAATAGGTTCACAAGATAGACTAGCCTAGAAAAAAAATCTGTGGTTTTTCAGGCCAGTAGTCAGCCTCCCCAGTCCTCTTGCTTACACACACACACACACACACACACACACACACATACACACCTTACCCTCCACAGAAGAGAGGAAGACTGTAGTAATCGTCTGTTTAGGTGCCAATACTTGTGTACTGAAGGTCTACTAGTGTGCAGCTGGGTAAAGTACATACACTGAGCTCTTTCCTCTTGGTAAAAACAGGTAAAGGGGAGCCCTATGCACACTCTCAGCTATCCCCTTGTTATTAATGTAGTGCATCTGGGGAGTAGCTGTCTGTTTCCAGTGTGCAATAGTAAACCTCACCTGTGTTATGACTCATGCCATAGCACAGACATGGAAACAGAAGTGAGTCTTGGACCAGCAGAGATCAGGCAGAGCACAAAGGCCAAAGCCAGGCAGATGTGGTGCAGGGAGAGGCAAGGAAATGACAAATGAATCCGGAGCTCAGAGCAGGGTGGATGGATGGGCGACAGCTTCCAAGTGAGTTCCTAGAGGTAAGGTCTGGGCTGGGGCAAAATGAGAGGAATTGGGAAGAGCAACCAAAAGGTTATTTACAAGCAGTGTTCTGTATGGGCATATGTGGTTTCACCGTGCGGAGGAGACTGGAGTACTGACAGTCCAGATTCTAGAGCAGGCATCTTTGAGAACTGAACAAATGACTTCTTTGGCACTGTGAACAACTGGGCGAGATAGTTCGTGTCGCACATAGGATGACACTTCAGGATTCTAACAAGGGAAAATAAAAATCTGAGCCACTCTCAGATTACTCATAGCATCCCTTCTTTCTGGACCCTTTTTTGTTTAATTTTTCATCAAAGAGATTCTGGGCTGGGAAGGTTTGATGCAGGTCAGTGTGATAGAAAGGAACAGCTCCCACCACAGGGTGGTCCTTTATTAATAAAATATGATTTTAAAAATAACTTTATTTCATGGAGGTAGAAGACTGGACCACATGATCTGTTCCAGACTTCATAGTCTGCAGTCATTGTTTAAGAACAGCTTCTACTTTGGAGCAACTCCCTAGAGAAAGAGAGGTATGTGGGAAGTGCAGTGTGTGCTGTGCTAATGCACTTAAGTCACACACACACACACACATATCCATGAATAACTGTACGTGCATATACACTCAGAAGCATAAATACATGTACATATACGCACACACACACAAACACACACATGCAATACACATGCACATACAGGGCCATTCACTTTCTGCAAAATTCACTTAAATTTGTTCACTTGGGAGGTAATGTTCTAAGAAATTTAAAAGGGTTTTCGAAAAGGTTCCTGGAGCTCAAAATTTTTTATAAAGAAATCCATAAACTCTACATTCTTAGAACCAGGAAAGATTCTTGCCTACACAGCTGCTCACCAAGAGGTGGCGAGGAATGAAAGTACAGAGGCTAACTACATAGTTGGACACAGAATCTCTTTCCTCCTTTCCACTGGCTCCCTTCAAGCTCCCCCACCACCCCGCAGCTGATGGCATCACCCTGCCCTCCTCACAGCACTGAACATGTTTACTTAAATTATATTGCTTCTAACTGTTCAATGAATATTGCTTTTTAACAGCCTAAGAAATATTCTCAGGAAATACTTTTCCCTATTTGCATCTCCCTTTGCAGAAATTATAGATACTTCTTTCATTTCCCACTTTCTGCTTCCTAGTAACTGCTTTCTCCTGCCTTTCCTTCCCCACTGTCTTTTTTTTATTGAGAGATAATCAATTTTTTTTCATGTGGCTTTTGTTTTTCTGACACTTAAGTTGTGTAAGTGGTGCAGGGCTTTGAACCCTGAGTCCTCATGCATGCCAGGCAAGTGCTCTGTGGCTGAGCCACCCCTCCAGCCCCCTCACTGTGTTTTTGAAGTCCCCCATCTTTCTTTAGGAATATGTGGTGGCTGGTGGAGGACAGGGAAATGTGTGGCTTGCTGTAGATGAGTACCTTCATCCTCATCATCCATCACCAGAGTCTGTGCTGTTTTCTTAATTATTCTTTGCCTGTTATGCCCTTAGGCCTGTAACAAGGGCTTGGATTGCTACACTGCCTTGTTGCTTTATAATGGCACCCATGTAGTTTATTCCCAGCATGCTCCTCTTCCCTCCCCCCACCCCTCAGTGCTATTTAAATACTACTGCAAGCAGGTCACTGCACTAAGGGTTGTGGGGGACACAGAAATAAGAAAGGCAGTCTCAAAGAGAGATAGAGATGTATATAAACATTTCAACATAAGCTAGAAAGCCAACAGTACTCTGAAAGCAATAGAGCTAAAGCCCTGTACTTCAAAAGGTGACTTCCTGTGACTGAGGCTCAGAGCTTAATCACTCTTGCTCTTAGTTTATCTGCTATCAAGCTAGACTTCCTGTTGCTGAAATAGAAACCCGCTTATGTCTATTAGGGCCATAGGTATTAAGTCATCCTTTAGCCTTGTCTGTTCTAGGCTAGATGCCAATGAGCATTTCCTACCCTTTTAATATAATAACTCTTTAAATGGGAAACCAAAATGGGTCATAATAAAAGCTTGACCAAGGCTGAATATGCAGGGAAGAAGTTCCTGTGCGACCCGTGACGTTCCTACGAACACATTCTTACCTCATTTTCTCGTTGATCTCTTCCAGAGATCATTCATTCACCCCTGGGCTGAATCCAGGTTTCCTTCTTTTTTTTTAAATTTTCTTTTCCAGATTTGTTGCTTCGTCTATTTCCAGTATGTATTTGTAGAGCTGTTTAGTTGTTATTATTTGTTCTTCATATACTGCACTTCATACTGTTTTCAGGGACTCATTTTTCAACCCTTTCAGGATATAGTATGTATATTTCTTGTCTAAAGTCTTGGTAACTCATAAAGAAAACTGTGGAACACAAGGACTGATTTCAAAAAGGGATAAAAAGACATTGCAAAGAGCATCTATCTGAATTTCAATACCTGAGAAGTCTAATTACCTACTCGAAGCCACATGGAGTTCAAGACCCTGGACAGCCTCAAGAGACCGTTCATATGTCTCTGCCTCCCTTATGAGACTGAAGGCTCTTTGAGGACAGACTTATTATGCCTTAACCGTTTTTGTGACCCTCCTCTCACCCTGATAAACACAGTGCCTGGAGGAGCACAGTTCACTTTCTATAACATGCCTTACATAAACCAATTAGCACACATGACTTCATAAAGAGCAGATCATGACCTTGACCAAGTTAATCTGTTTTCTGTATTGAGTCAAAAAAATGGGAAAATACAAGCCGTGGACCAGTATCATGCCTAGCTGTGTCCGCCATTGAAACTGATATATCTGAGCATACCTAAGTGAGTGGTGAGGCAGATGATTTGCTTGGGGGATTGGGGAAGTCATTTGCTACTGCAAACTTTGGAACTGGTCCCTTAACCCAGCCCCATTATTGCTGCAGGTCTGTGCCCTGAGGAAAGAGGGCTGCAGAGGAATGCTTCCACAAGGTAAGTGCTGAGTTCAAGCCAGTTTCAGTCCTAGGTGAAAAAGGGTAACAGAGCAGAGGAGGAGAGGTCACTAACCCAACTTGTCTCTCTACTCCCATGGTTTCAGAACTCTGGAGGACCTAAAAGATGCAGGGCCACTTTGATATCTCTAAAATGTGTATCTCAGGGCATTTGATAGTGAACAAAGGTCAAAAGACACTCTCAGGGTAGGGTCTATGGCAGGGACGGTGGAAAGTTCTCTGCAAGTGACTTCTGGCAGAGAGATTCAGATCTTCACTGCAGTAAGGGTCAAGAAATAGGAGTCATAGAGGTGGCTCATGTAGTTGAGTGTATCCTTCACGAGTTTGGGTGAGTCAACTGGTGGGGTGTCCCAGAAACAATCAGTGGGGACTTTTTTTTCTTTTTAAATTGGAGGGGGGGTGGTAGTTCTGTACAATCAGGAGCCATCAAGAGTTACATTATTATCACACATGTAAGAATTGTTATTGGTATTCAGGGGAAGGTTTCCAATATTAAATATGACTTAACTTGATATAAAAACAATACTGTGGAAAAGTTCAAGGATTAAAATAGCTACTAAAAACATCTATTAGAAAAGTTATATCATTCATAATGTGGTTCTATTGATCCCCATAAACAGATTCTAATGGAGATTTAACAACTAGAAAGGCTTTACATCTTTTAACAATTTTTTTTTTTTAAAGAGAGAGGGACAGAGAGAGACAGAGAAAGAGAGAAACAACTTTATTGAGTTTTTCACATGGCCTTAGTTGCTCCAACACTCAGTTGTGTACGTGGTGCTGGGGTTTGAACCCGGGTCCTCGTGCTTGCCAGGCAAGCACCGAAACCACTGAGCCACCGCTCCAGCCCCGGCTTTACATCTTTTAAAAGTTACATTTCGTTCTGTAATTTGACAAACTAAAATGAATCATCAATGCTATAATGGTCAGGTACATGCCCATCGTCCAGTCTGAGAAGGAAAACTGCCCAGGTAGCTCAGCGTCTCTGTGTGTTCTAGAATGACACTCTCTTCTCTCCTCTTAGAGGTAGCTATTCTCCTGAATGTATTTGCATATAATAGACTGTCTTCAAAGCTAATACTCTGGTCTCTTTCTCCCCTTTCCTGCACATGCACTCTGGTCCCCCCCAGTGGGGTCACTGTGCCACCACCAGAGTGTGCACTTGGTTGTAGGCTAGACCAGGACCCACCAGCATGGAAGTGTTCTGTCATTGCCCTCTACCTTAATGTTTCTGTATTTTTTTTTTAAGAGAGAGGGACAGTGAGAGACAGAGAAAGGGAGAAACAACTTTATTTAGGTTTTCGCATGGCTTTAGTTGCTCCAACACTCAGTTGTGTACATGGTGCTGGGGTTTGAACCAGGCAAGTGCCGAAACCGCTGAGCCACCGTTCCAGCCTCATGTTTCTGTATTTTTGATAGTGAGTTATCACAACAACATATTCAATTAAAAAAAGGGGCTTTTTTTTTTTTTTTTTTTTTTTTTACCTTACCACGGCCAAACCTCAAGTCCTGCCTTGCCCTGCCAGATGTCCCCCCTGGTGACAAACTCACACATACTTTCAATCAGCATATCCATTTATCATAAAAGTAACCGATGCTCAGAGTACAGATTATTCCCATTTGTCCTCATTCGCCTGGTGATTCTTGGTGCGCCCCACGCTTACCTGAAGAGCCAACCCTTTTCCCTTCGTCTAGAATGCCTTATTCTCTGGATTCTAGTGATGCTTTAAGAACCAATGGCTTTATCAGTAGAGGAAAGGTAACATGGGATGGGAGGAGGGGTGCTCGGAAGGGATATTGGCCAAAATATATTGTTATATTGTATGCATGCATGATTATGTAACAGCAAATACCATCATTATGTACAATTTTAATGCACCAATAAAATGTGGAAAAAATTAAAATGAAAGAGCCACATTTAATTAAAAAAAATAGAACTCGTGGATTATCTCACTCCATGAAGTCTTCTAGGTTTGACTTTGTTTCCTCGTAATATAACTTATTATCTTACAGGCATGGAGCAGGAAGTTTGGGCCCACTCTTGTTTGCATGTTTTTGAGAAATAATTACATTGTAATGTATGAGTCAGTCTCTTCATCTGGCATGCTATGAGATTTCTGTTTTCTGTTGAAACTTTTCTGTACTGATATTTAGGTCTATTCTGTAAGGTCTTTGTGAAATCAGGGTTTTAATCAGCTGGACTATTTTCTTTGCCTGGAGAGAGAAACTTCTATCTTAAATGAACTGTGCCTCTAACTCCCTTCTGCCCTCCAGCTTGAAACACATCTTTAAAACAATCAAGCAGTGCCTGGAAAGAGTAGGACCTTAACAAGAGTTTCCTGAATGAACATATGCCAGTGCGTGTCTACAAATCTCTGGCTCTGGTTTCAGTGAAAATAATAATCCTATCTACTTTATATAATTCTAGGAAAGAAGTGTGTACAGGAAGAATAAAATTTTATGCATAGAAAACTGAATCTAGACTTTTAGTGATATATTTTAGAAGGTAGGTTTTTTTTTTTTGGTACACAGATGAAGTTACACTGAGAGGGAATTAAATTATCACAGGGGCTCTAAGGATAGATTCTAGTGCAGGAGAAAGGTCAAAACTTCAAAGGAAACATGTTTGTTCATAAGCCACAGAATTCTCAGTGTGTCTGACTCTTGTTCAAAGTATCTAAATATTTCCACAACCATAAATATATTTGCTGGTGTCCACTTTATGCATCTGGATATTAAATTTGCACATGGCTTTTATAGTTGGAATCAAATCCAGCTTTTTTCCAGTGATACCATATAAGGTCTCAAAAAATATTGGTTTCTCCTTTTGGAAGTCAGACCTGGATTAAAGCATATTCCTTCCCATTGCTAATGGTCTACTTTGTGCGTTGGATATTTTACTTTTTGTGCTTATTATTTATATTATAGATGACAATATAATTATAGATGTCATTATTAGGGGTTAGGTACTATCCTAATTTGTAATAATGAATCATATGAATCAGTATGTGATTATGATAGCTGTAGAAATAAATATGGATCCGTATAGAATCTTATTTATTCATTATGCTTATGTGTATATCTTTTCTTTTCTAAATCTATTATACCCTTTTTTTCTGGCAGGAATATGTCCTTAAAAAATATATATATATATATATACATAATATGTATATATTTTTGCATCCAACACAGCCTAGAATAGTATTGAACAGAAAGCAGATGATCTATAAATAGTTTTCATTTGCTGTCTGGGTTGATGAAGGACAGCAATGGAATAGAGAAGCTGCACCACCTAGAAAGCCAGTTTGCTGGTCCTTCTAGAGGCTTCCACAGAGTGGCCTTTCCTGGTTCATCATTATATTACAGGATCTAGAAGCTCTGTTGCATAAGAGACTGGATCTTGGAAGTTCCAGAGCCAACAGATTTCAGGGGATACCGACTGACTACAGACACAGGAGAGACTGATGTATTACACCATAATGCCAATTAATTAAGATAGAGTGGATGACCTCCCTCTTCAGTGTCTGGAGAGCTCTTACTTCCCAGCCCATCCCCCAACCAAGAATGTCAGGAAGCTATCTATGTATGAAGATTTCTTCCTGAGAGAGTCAGAGAAAGGGAGGAGAAATCATCACAAGGAATATTTCATCCAGCCAACAGGAGATACTAAGACACATCTGTAGCAGAGAGAGAAGACATCTCATCTCAAGTCCTCAGATTCAAAGTTGATCTCACTTGGATATTCCTAGACACCCAGTGTCAACCCTCAATGTAGATTTGCCATTCATGCACATAACTTCTTCTGGCCCATTCTTCCATTAGATTTACTAATATCACAAAGTATAGTTAGATTCCTCTTGTTTAAATTGAATGCAACTTGACCCTAGATATTGAATTTATCAGAATTAGAACTACAGGATGTTTAAATGCCATTTTGGTGACAGCCTCAGGCAGGAGACTTGAAATAGACTAAGAGAAGAGAGATTTTTCAGCATGAGGATGTTATTTTACTTTGAAGTTATTAAGCAATAAAATTAAGCCCTTGTTGGGATTAAGGCAGGAAAAGCAAATGAGCTCTTTTGTGATCATTAATTTATAGACTAGAAGTAGACTGCTTTTTAAGGAAAAACATTTAATTACAAAATCATATTCATTTTTCTCATTTAAAAGCCAGAAGCCATCTGGAAAGCTTTTTAATTTTAAGACTTTGTGAAGACAATAAAGAAAATAAAATAGATGGGCTTTTTAAAAAGTAGCAGATAGTAACTTCAGATTTGAAAGCCAATGATGTGAAATATGAATACAGCTTTCTAAAATATGTTGCAAAGCAGAGAGGGCTGGAGTAATCCGAGCTTCTCCTAGGTATTTTAGAATTCAGAATCTTTCTAGGATAACTTCAAATTATCTTTCCTTCTGACTCTTTCCTAGTGGATCTAAGAACTTTTAGTTAAATTTTAGTTAAAATTAAGTTAAAAACTAAGAGATGAAATTCTGAGACTATTCTATTGTGCTTTCAGGGCCATGTGTTCAGAATGTTCATTGATTTTATTTTAATCACAAATTTTATGTTAACAAGTTAACCAAAGGATATGCTTTTATAAGGAAGAAACTCAGTTTCAAAAATACTTATCCTAATCCACACAGCTGACTATAAAAACAAAATAAAAATTGATGCACTTTAATGAAAATACAATTAAACCCCATATTTTGATAAAGAGAAAGGCATTAGTTCTAATGCCTTACCTTGCCTTTCTTCCTCCCTCCCTTCCCACCTTTCTTTCTCCCTCCCTTCCAATTTTCCTTCGTTCCCTTCGTTTCTTCCTTCCTTCTGTCCTTCCTTTCCCTTTCTTTCTCTCTCTCTCTCTTCTTTCTTTCTCTTTCCTCTTTGGTCCATCATTCTTTCCAATACTAGAAAAAAAATCCACCATTTAAAGTCTAAACTTTAGACCTAACTTGTACATTAGACACTCTCTATTTCAGAAAGAGTTGATAAATACTAGTTTGAGGTCGGCCCCACCCCTAGTTTACTTCTTCCCATTCTCATGGGATTAACTGAAGCACTTACTCTTCCCAACCACATACTTGGTCTTTCATTAGAGAAAGGTTTGATTATATAGCTTGTTCACTGTTAAACTCCTGAGGGTTTGGTCGGAACCCTGTAATTTGCTGATTATCTGATTTTACAGTGCAGATACTAATAGCAAATAATACTAAGGGTTTGAATACCAGAGCAAATAGGTCAACAAAAGGAAATCAACTCTTCCTTTATTAATATCATTTGTCCCCACAATAAAACTAAATAAACATAAATGGTCAAAATTCTATGCTATAAAATTCCAATTATCATTAATAATCAGATAAATATGTGAGATGAATCTCTTCACATTGCTAGAGAAGAAGAAATGGAATCAAAATTCCAATGGCTTGAAGGCTCAGCTGGGAAGTGATGGGACCTTAAGAAACCAGCCGATGGTGTCAATTCCCAGAAGATTCCATGAAG
>PVKS010003808.1:0-99891 GCA_004027875.1 Aplodontia rufa
TGTGAGCCTGTGGTTTGGTAGTGTAAGTATAATACGCATTCTACAGATTAGGAAAACAAGACTGAAGTGACCTGCTTAAGATTATTCAGCTTTCACAGGCCAAAGGTCAGGGCTTCTCAAGACAGAGCCGGTGATTTTCCTGACATGCCTGGTCCTTAAACATTGTCCCGAGGAGAGCCCTTAGCTTAGGAAGGGGCTAGTGGCAACTCTTAGACAAGTAAGCAGGTATGCTGGGCCAGGGGACAATCACAGGTGATCTGGCTCCACTCACAGATGTTAATTATTTTTATGGACTATTACCAACAATTGCTTACACTAAGCATAGAAAAAAAAATTGGCTCATCCTGACCTTTTCTGTAATTTCTCATTGTTATATTTGTTTATTTACTTATTTTTGGTTTTTCCTTTACCAAAATATATGTTTCATCTGGAAAAAGACAATAACATTTGCTGTGTCACCACTGTATGAACAACACCTAGCACAGTGTCTGGTACAATAAATATTTATTGCTTAAAAATATTTCTGAATAAATAATGAATCATGTGACCTATGGACAGATTGGCCCAGAGCCTGTCTTTATTCATGTGGCTTACCTAATATTCATGTTCTTTAACCTGGATAATATTAAAGCCATGTCTCATACGAACAAAGGCAATGGGAAATTTGAGATAATAATGTGGGTAATTCGAGCCGATCGGACCACCCACTCTGGCCCCAATTATCTGGTTATTTTAGGTGGAAGTAGCTTAGAACCTGCGGAACTGGAATAATTGCCTCATCTCTCTGTTTCATTTTATTCTTATAGTCCTAGCTGCAGACAGATTTGGAAATGCTTCCCTATTAATCATGTGAGACCTACAGCAGACGCACACCCAGGTGGGTGCTGCACACACACACACCAGCAGCAGGAAGGAGAACAGGAGCTCAGGAGAGTACCTGGAAGGAGTAAATAGGAGGTTTGCTTTCCACCGTGAGAAAGCCCCACACCTGGCTTTCTGCAGCCTTCGACCCTTCCTCTTTAGAGTGTGCACTACTGGAGCCAAGAACATCGTAATTTGACCTTGGCAAACTTGGACTAGTGCTGAGCCGGAAGCTCATGGGCAGGAAGGACTGGGCTGACAGACACAGAGCTAAAGGAGATACATCCTCCAATTCGGGATTTAAAAACAAAACAGAAACTTGGAGCTGAAGCCAGGAAGTTTAGCTTTAACATGTCAGCAGTGTTTGAAGATGTAAGTTCTGCAAAGGAAGAACAACTTGGCCTCTCTTCTCTCCCTTGTCTCTTCTCCCCATTGGTTCCCAGCTCTGTCCTCTCTCCTGAAGCTTCGCCTCCTGACAGTTTCTAAAGGCACCTGGGACAGGGAAAGCCATGTGTGCATTTGGTACCAATCTGCCCCCAGTGTGTCTTGCTTTAGAAACCCAGGATGTCCCGGTTATCCACGACTGTCTGAAATGAATGGTGTTGGGGTGGGACAGACTACTTCCCGTCATTTTCAGGAAGGAGAAATGGGGGCCCAAAGATGGAAAGAAATGGAAGGGGAGGGGACATGGTACTTCCTGTCCACCGTGTGCTCCAGGTGGCCACCAGCTGGAGGCTTTATGTCATTATTTGAAAATCAAACATCCCTGAGAGATGGTAGGTAATAATGTCCCCATTCTAGAGATGAGAAAATTGAAGCCCAGAGGGGTTAAGTGATGTACCTAAGGCTACCTGTTCAGTGGGTAACCAAATATTTTGGATTCTAAATTTCCACAGTGTGAAGGGAACCGCTCAGCTCTGAGTCAGCGAGGTGTTTGAGGTCTGCAGCGAGTGTCTCCAGCCTTCATTGTTCCCATCTTTGGGCATTTGTTGAGGACTCTGACAACATTCTCACCATCTCTCAGGCCTGCTTCATCTCCTCTTCCCCAAAGCTCCCTGATTTCATAAGTCAGAAGGAATCACTTCCCTCTGTCCCTTCTATTAATTATGACCTGTGTCAAAGTGTCTCTCAGGTGTGGCTTGTTATTACTGGGCTGTGGGGATGCAATGCCAAGGCAGGGGCATTGCCACCTTGAGAAGGTCGAGGTTCATGGAGACAAGGCGTGGGGACCCATGGCAAAGGAGGCTTCTCTACGTCCAGGATTATCTGCACACTGAAAACCTGGAGGCTGTGTTCTCTGTCCTTCCGTGGGTCTTGCTAAACCGAGTCCTACCCACATCACACTCTGTGTCAGCAAAGCACCTCTATCCTGGTGGAAAGGTGACAGTGCAGGAAGCACGGAGGACAGAGGAGGGTGCAGTGGGATATGGACTCTGAGCTCCCCCGAAGAAGGGTAAGGGTTTGCTCAGAAATGGTTATCCACCGGATAAATGAACAACAACTATTCAGTGTTACTCTCATGAGCCACCTGGGTCAAGAGAGCCATGGGAAGAGGATAGGGTAAATATTCCCTGACTCTCTCTGCTTTTGGCCTAAGCATGACTGTGTGATTGGGCACTGGTTGCTCTCCCAAAGCCAGCCTGGGTGGGTCCAGCCTTTTTGCCCACTCCGGGTGGCATCTGGGAGCAACATAGATAAGGTCTTACCTCTCCACCTCCTGGCTTGTCTAGGATAGCTCTGTATTAGCTCTCCTTGGTGTAACTTTCCACCTTGCTGAGAGGATAGCACAGAGAGAACAGATCAGAGGGTGACCCTGGGCCTAAGTCCCTTTCTGGAGCTGGGAAGACCTAACAGAAGTGCAGAGGTGTGCCTAAGCCTGCAACTCTGGCCTGTGGCCCTCCATGAACACCAGCTTATCCTAATTTGAACCCAGGGAACAGAGCATGTGTGTGTGTGTGTGTGTGTGTGTGCATGTGTGATTATACACATGTGTGCACGTATGCTTCCATAGGAAGCCCAGGGGGTTTAGAGACACTAGAGTTTACGTGGACATCTTATAAACAGGGAGGCAGTTTACTTTCAGTTTCACCTGAAACACAGGATGGTGAAAAGATGCAGGCAGACCCCACGGCCACCCAGGAGGAGGGGTCCCTGCTCAGCTGTTTACCCTCTCTTACCTTATATCCTCTTCCACCGCCCTGGACCCTTCCTCTGCTCACAGGGAGCATCGCTCCTCTCCCCACAGCCTGTGTTAGAAACCAAACAGACAGACGGTGTCTTTGAGGAAGACAAGAAGCTGCTCAAGGCCCAGCATCCCCGTGTGGTGTGTCCTTCCCCCTCCCTGGGGCCTCCCAGCAGGCACGTGTCCACCTAAATGATGCTTGTGCCCTTCGTGCTTCTCTCATGTCACCTGCAACAAAGCCCTGTGAGGATGGCTTCCTTGTCCACACTGTACAGGTGAGAAGTCTGGGGCTCAGGGAGGTCAAGCAATGCTCATAGCACCCACTTGGCTAGTGCCCAGCAGGGGTGGGATTGGACCCTCAGCCTTCCTGGACCCTGGTGTGCACTCTGACTCCGTGGCCTGGTAACTGCTGCAGAATGGATACACAGTGTCCCAGGACTCCCCAGTCCCTCTGGGCCCTGACCGGCCTGGTAGGAGGCCCTGGGCTGCATATCTCCCTCCAACTCCTGTCCACACTCCAGAAGCACCCTAGCTGATAAGCACCACAGGTGCTTGGGATGTGTTTCTGACACCTCTGGAGCGCAGTGAGGGGCCAGCTTGTGGGGGTCTGAAGAATCCAGAGCCCCTCCTCCATCTTGGGGGGGGGCTCCTCTGGCACGAACACCACCAGTTCCTCTGGAGCAAGTGGCCCCAAGAGCCCTGGCTCCCAGCTGTCAGCACCAGCAATCCTACCCAGGAGCTAAGCCCTGGCACATCCCAGGTCTGCACGAGGCCAGGATTCCTTTCCAGAAAACACTTCATCTCTCTGTGAGCCCAGAGCTTGTTCCTTGGCCAGTGTCTTCATAGTTCAGATTCCTGTAACTACACAGGGGTTGGCACCATGAGCACTGGTCCTTCTAGCTGAGTTCCATGGGAAAGGCAATGTCTTTCCCATTAAATGCCAGACCCTCGAGTCCTTTCAGCCACTAAGGAATTAGAGGAACTGTCCCCAAATTCTGGTGGCCTCTGAACCAACAGAGATACTGCAGGAATCTCCTGCAAAGGAGCAGTTGGCTCTCTGTCACAGATGAAGAGCTGGATGGAGTAAATCTCTGGAGCCAAGGGTCTGGAACTAGGTGGAAAGAGAATAGGTGAATGTTGGCAGCAAATGATGCAGGACTTGGGAGACTGACCTCAGCAGATGCTGGAGTGTGTGCACCCTACACACAAGGGGAGTCTCGTCTCACACAGGGCTACTCTCTAAAATCAGTGCATCAGAAAAGGTGCTGTGGGGTCAGGGTCATTCTCCCTCTTACTTCAGAAGGTTGGAGACTCTGAGGAACAGTCTTGCCTGAGACCAATCAGCTGGCGTTTCCATCAGCAGGGGAACGGATGCTGTGATTTTGGGTGAACACACAATGAGTGATTGTCTTCCACTTAGGGACCATGCTGTGTGACAAGCGTGTACCTTTAAGCACTGGACACCCGCTCACACAGGTGGAAGCCAGGCTGACTCAGGCAGACACATGCCTTCCTGCTCCCTGGGCATGTGATTGCTAGACTGGAGCAGCAGCCCAGTGGCTCACACGATTTCACACAGGCTAATGGCCATGCGATGTGACTTCAGTGTCCCTGGGTGTCAAGATGGGAAAAGTAGCAGGGTCAGGCAGATAATGTAAAGAAGCCGAGAAGCTGTGCGTGAAATTGAGCCCGGTGCAGTTCATTCACCTTTGGCTTCTTTCCATGAAGGTTCTTCTGGGGAAGGGTTCCTGTGGCTATATCCTTGCTCCATCACATCACGGCAGCCTGGGTTGGGGCTACTTTTCGGTACAAAACACTGAGGTTCCTCTAGTACAATCCTGCTTGGGAATGGCTACCCTTTCCTGCACTGAATGAAATCATTTGCTAATGGGGTAATTAAGACTACAAACTGGAGACAGATGTCTCTGCCCTGGTGCAGCAAGAGGGACAAACAGGCGAGCCTCTGATGAGACTGTATCTGGCAGAGCACTTGGGCATATGGTGGGGGGAAAGGCAGGGAACTCTAGATGGTAAAGCAAGAGTAGGGACAGAAGAACTGAATAGCCCGGAAGACTTCCAGCTGGGAAAGGGAAAGGGATCCCCAGAACTAAGGAAGCTGTCATCGAAACAGAGGGCACCCAATTGTACCTAGGTTGCAATAATTTGAAAACTTTTCTTCAAATGATCCCCACCCTTGGAAACCACCTGAAAGCAGAGATAACTAGTACTCTGCAAACATTTATGCCAACATTTTAAAATCTATTATTTTTATGATAAAAGTAGTACAATGTTTGCTATAAAAAATGAAAATATCAAAGTAATGGATCACCAATGAAGTGAAAGTCTTGTACAATTCACCACTTAACAGTTTAGGGTGTTTATAATAGGGTGTAGCCAATCATTCACTTATATAGTAAGACATGTGCAGGAGGGCAGCAGTCTTTGAGCTTGCCTTTCCACCATCTGTCTGGAGAGCACTCTGCCAGAGCCTTTACAACAAGTTCCGCCATCCACCTGATGGCAGCTACCTGCATTTCCCGATGGGATGGGGTCCCCCAGCCCTGGGATGCTTTTTTCAGCTGGCAGCAGCAATCTCACCCTGTGTATATCTCACAGGTGATTAGTATGACATCTGAGATGAGGAACAGTTTATTATAATATAACAAGAAATATACGCTTGGGCTCCAAGACCTTTTTTGTTTTTTGAGATAGTAGGGATTGCACCCAGGGCCTTGCACACGCGGGGCAAGTGCTCTACCACTGAGCTATTTCCCCAGCCCTATGTTTGGACTCTGCCTCTTGGTTTCTGATACAGAACTCTCAAGTCCCTTGTAAAATGCTCCCAAAACTCCTTGTGCTAGGAGAAAATTGTTCTGATATTTGTTTTCGTTTATTGACACCTTATAATGAACATGTGTATTTGCATCAAAACGTTGTCTATTGATCAAACCAAGGTAATTAGCATATCCAGCATCTCATATATTTAGCATTTCTTTGTGATGAGAACTTTCAAAAACCTCTCTTCTAGCTGTTTTAATATATGCAATAGGAGTTGGAGTGATGGCTCAGTGGTTACGCGCTTGCCTGGCATGCACAGGGATGTGAGTTTGAACCCCAGCACCATGTACCCAATGGAGCAATGAAAGCCACATGAAAAACTAAATAAAAATTGATTTTCTCTCTCACTGTTCCTCTCTCTTTAAAAATAAAATAAAATAAAATATGCAATAACATGACACAGAGCTCCTAAATTCCTTGGAATTTCCTGGGTGAGAGGAGCACTTTTTGTTGTGTTGATATGACTCTTGGTGGGCTCCTGAGGAGTCTTGGGATGGGGGGCTGGTTGCCAGAGGAACCAACCATGGGATTAGATGGTTGGAACTTTCAGCACACATCTCAACCTGTGCCCACCTCCATGGAGGGCAACAGGCAGAAGGTCAAGTTGACCTCCAGTGGCCAAGGATTGAATCATCATGCCTCTAAAATGCAGCCTCCAATAGTATCCCCAAAGGACTAGATTTGGAGAGCTTCAAGATGGCAGAACATGTGGAGGTGTCTGGAGGTGGCACATCCAGAAAGGGTTGACCTTCTATACCCCTTCCCACCTGCCTTGCCCTATGCATCTCTTCCCTTGGACTGTTCATCTATATCCTGTGTAATACACGGTAAACAGAAGTGTTTCCCTGAGTTCCATGAATCACTCCAGTAAATCAGTTGAACCCAAGGAGGGGGTATAGGAGGAACCTTGAGTTATAGCCAGTTGGTCAGTAGTAGAGGTAACGAATTACTTGCAACTGGCATGGAAAGTGGGGGACAGTTTTGCAAGATTGAGCCCTCAACTTCTGGGATCCGGTGCTACCTCCCAGTAGATAGTCAGAATTAACTTCAAAGATTGACCAGGCAGTTGGTGTCCACTGGAGAATTGCTTGTTTGGTATGTAGGGACGTAGCCCCCATACATCAGGTGACAGAGCATTGTGCAAGAGTTGATCTTTCCCATCTCACACAGGTCCTTCCCCAGGGCTTTACTGGGTGGGAAGCACCCCAGGACACCCAGAACACTATCCTGTCCTTAAGGCTCAAGGATGGCCAGATTCCCAGGCCCACCCTCACTCACACCTTCTCTGTTGTTGCCTAGTAGAGAGAGGCATGGGAGGAGATGGGGTGGTTCTCGAACATATCCTATCCAAGGAATTTAAATACATTTAAGTTTTCACCATGAGGTCACACAGTTAGTAGGTGGGAGAGGCAGTTCTGAAGCCCACTTCTGGCTGATGGGAATTAGAAGACCTTGGTGCTATAGTTTACACAACTTGGAAAAGCTACTTCACCTTCCTAGGGGTGAGGTCCCCTTAAAGGAAGAAGGTTGCTTATCAGCCTTGGCAGTGGTTTGGAGTTACCCGAGGAGCTTAAACAAACTGAGCCCTGGGCTCCTTTGGGGGCCTTGGGTTTCACTGATCTAGGATGTGGTCTGAGCACCTCACCTTCCATGGCTCCATGCTGTGCTGTGCGTCTGGTCCTAGGGCCCAAGTCGGGGCAGACCAACTGCACTGTCTGTCAGAGAGTATGAATGGAGTATGGATGTTTCTAACCCCCACATTATTTTCTCTCTTTACATCTGGTTACCTAAAGTTTTTCTGCCTAAGAGAGTGTTAGAGTCCAAAATTGGTGGGTTCACGTCTTAATTCCTTCACTTTGTGACCTCAGCCAAATGGCTTTACCTCTCTGTGATTCTGCTTCCTAGCCTATAAAATGAGGATAAAAATCTTGCTTGTCTCACAAGACAGCTGGGAGACAGAAGTGAGATGTACCATGTAAAGGACCAAGCGTGGCTCCTGGTACTCGGTGGGGCACTTTGTCTTCTTTCCTTCCTCCCCTAGTTGCAATGTCTCCAGCAACTGGGTTAGTGGCACGACATGCTGTGTCTCTGAGGTCTGGGTGCCAGGATCACACTGGAGAGTCCTTGATGTCCAATTGAGGGACACCAGGGACAGGTCCAGAAAGACAGGCAGAAGCACTCAGCGCAGATGAACCCATGTGAGTGCTCAAGGGGTTCTCTCCATGGCCATATTGGTTGTCCCCAGAGGTTTCCCTGAGACCCCAGGTGCAGGCTGGCTTTGCAACAGGAAATGTGCTCACTCTATCCAACAGCCTAACTTCTGGCATGTTGGAGAGGCTGCTTCTTTGGGTTACCCAGGCACCTGAGAGCTTCAGGCAGGTGGAAGGCAATGATGACCTTGCCCCTGCTAGATGGCCCAGCTATTGACCACCCCACTCCCTGACCCCCACCAATATACATTGTCTGCTTTTTCTCTCAAGGGCTGGGCTGTGACTTAAAATATTTTGGGACCCCGTGGTTGAGGTCTGATCTCTTGTTTGGGACTCAACCTTAGCAAAATCTCTGGCCTGTCTCTGCCTGGTGTGGCCACCAAAACAGGAAGGATCCCCACCTACGGAAGGGAGGGAGCCTGAGCCCTCTGCTTGGCTTTGCCACCTGGGCCTTCAGTGTTGCCTCTGGGAGGAGCTCAGGTACAAGTTCCCAGGTCGACTCCATCTGCTTTCTGTCAGGCTGGATCACAGAGCATAGTTACTTCCTCACAGCTGGGAGAAAATCCGAGGGGCAAGTGGGCCAGGCGCTGAGTCAGCCCAGCCCAGTACCCAGGAAAGAGTATCGTACACTAAGCCTAGATGCCTGGAGGGCAGTTTGGGCATAGCCACCAGCTGACTGCCACCTTGGACAAATTATAACCTCTTTGGGCCTTGTTTATACAGCCATGCCATAAGGCAGTTGGTCTAAATTAATCATTTTCAAAAGTGAATTATTTATTATACTCATTTTGAAAGCTGCTTCTTAGGAAATGAAAAAAGAAGTCTCAAAAGTCAACCATGTTTGAGGGATACTGTAAACTCCACCTCTGATGAGCACATTTTAATGTATATATCAGCTTATTAAAGGCTCCCAGAAGTCCAGTAACAAAGAGGCCAGCTTGGCTTTGCTGATCTCAGTTTTTCCTAAACCTATCTGAGCAGGACACCTTATTTTCCTTTTTAATTCATTACCGTGCCAGAGCACTAGGGCTTGAAGAAGACAAGTGAGATGTGATGAGCTAATCCAGAGCTGGGCTTCTCAAGCTTAAAAGTGCGCAGAGAACAGCTGTGCTCTGGTTATACTGCGGATTCCAGCTCAGCAGATTTGGGCAGGACCTGTCTTCAGTCCAACGAGCTCCCATGAGATGACCATTGGGCTACAAAGAACTGATTCCCAAGTCTCTTTTCAGCTTCAATATTGGAAGCAGTATTGAAGTGGTAATCTGGTGACTCTGAAATCATGGAGACCTGGGATAGGGCCCTGACCCTATCACACACTGGTAGTGTGACCTTGGACAATGCCCTCCCTGGACATTGGTTTTCTCATCTGTGATGTTTCAACAGTAATCACACCCACTGCATAGGATTGTTTGAGGATTAAATATGACTATGCAAATAAAACCTGTATTATAAGACCCAACCCATGATAGGAGTGAAATATATCCTGGTCACCACTGAGAATAAGAATCTACAGTTCTGGCCTGTTCCCATCTGTGGGCCAACCCCACCTCTGTGCTTACTTCCTTGCCTTTACTTGCATTGCTGATTGCTGTCCCCAAATCCCTTTCCCTCCCTCATGAAAACTGTACTGTCTCTGTTCATGTGACTTTATATGACCTCTCTACCATATTCTAGTAACTTCTCTTGCTATAAGGGCATCAGAGGAGCTGAAGGATCATGGCTTCTCTGAAGACCATAGAGAAACAATACCAGTGGACTCTGGTACTAGCATACCTCCTTCAGACAGAAGCCCAGCTGACACAAGTCCTCTGACCCTGTCCCAAGTCCTCATTGACAGGTGAGGCAGAGGTCTTCCATTAGCCATCACCTTACCCAGGGCATGGGCTCTGCCAATTTTCCTTAGTTCTATGTGTCACACACATTTACTGGGAGAATATAACTAATTGTATTCACCTTTATGTTTCTCAATAAGTGTTTCTATAACTGAATTGTATTAAAAGCTTTATATAAATATGTCCTTGTGGTTTAAAAAAAAAATCTGTGTGAACCAGCAAGGGCTATATTTGGGTTCAAACTCCTTGCTTTATTGTAATTATATTTAGACAGTGGATAAGAACCATAGCACTCAGGCTGCCTCCAATCTTGGAAGCCAAGGGAGAGGGAAAAAGGAGCATCAATTATTGATCAGCTCTGGGTTTGACTTCTGACGTCTGTCATATCACATGAGACAGGTATTCCTACTCTTACTCATGAAGCTCAGAAAGGCTGAGGACTTTGCCCATGACACAGCTCATAACAGTCAAGTTGGGATTAGAGTTCAGGCTGATTTGGCTGGATTCTCACTGTAGCCTTTCTCTGCTCCCCGTCTCTTGGCAGAAGATGACAGCCCTCAGCTTCCAAGTTTTACCTGCTGTTGGAGTATCTGGGGAGAAAATAAATCCTCTCTCAACCTGATCCCAATCTTGGGTCAAACTGGACTGATCACATGTGTCTGCAGATACATGCCACACTATGCAAGCATGACAGCTTCTCTTCCATCCATGTGGATGAGAGTCAGGGAAAAGGAGAGAGACTTAGAGCCCGGGACAGGGTGCCGGGCAGTTTTGCTGTAACTGTTAGCCTTTTAGGGCACTAATTGATAAGGGAGGCATTTAAAGGGCTGCTGAAAAGGAAAATGTCATCTTGATCCTATCCCAGTGCCATTCTGGCTGCCCTCTGACCCTGTTAGAGCCAGTTCAGTCAGCTACCCGGCCTAGAGTGGCCTCTGTCTTCTCTGGCTATCTCATCCTTCCAGAGCACCAGAGATGGAAACTGATCACATCCTCAACCTCTGTCTCTGGCCCACATGGAAGCTCTCCCTCCATCTTGTTGTGAAGACTGGTGTGTGGTGAGGTATGTTGGGCTGACTCACAGCTGCACACAGCTGGGGGTTCTGGACCCCTGGCTCTCTGCCACCCTGGGTCACATACCTCATTTCTCGGCCTACTTTTCCAGTCATGGATGGGTGAGTGAGATATGACCCATGTCACAGACCTAAGTGAAAGGCCATCAAAGCCAAGACTTCTTGGAATCTCCATAGGGTAAAACCAGGTGAAGTACTAGCTGTTTGTCAGCCACTCCTCCAGACTCCCCAAAAATGAATTTGGAGAGCCTCTTCAATGCCCATGGTCAACCAGTCATCCAGATAGACAAACACCACTCAAAGCGGACAGCTAACAGCTTAACAGTTGTCCTCTATACCATGCAAATGTAAGCACACTTAATTAATAACCCAGGATGGCCCATTTCCTCCACACTCAGGGGCTCAGCGCCTCTCAGTTGCCACTGCTAGCTGAGTTTTAATTATCTTTCAGCACTGTCGCCTCTTGGAATGCTGGAAAGGAAAAGCTCGCCCAGCTGGGCTGGGGCCAGGCCTGCTGGGGAATAATGTGCATTGCGGAGTTTATCTCTCAGCTGGAACACAAGCCCTCGGACCGGAGAGGAGCTCTCTGCTGCCAACCCAAAGGCAGAGGGAGCTTGGTGCCTTTTCAGCACTTCTGTGGCTGCAGAGCCACTAGGACTTAAAATAGTGACCTCCTTTATAACTTTTTATACTTTGGGATTGGGAGTGCCTCATTGAACAAGGAAACCTGGGTCTTTTATTATTTTAATCAACATGAAAATGATTTTTCCCTTTGATTGCAACACGGGTGTTTGCTGAGCAGGTCTGGGAGTGCCTCATTGAACAAGGCAACCTGGGTCTTTTAATCAACATGAAGATGATTTTTCCCTGTGATTGCAACACTGTGCATACTGAGCATCTGCTCTGCGCCAGGCGCTGTGCTACCTGCACCACCTTGCTCACGCCTTGAAACTGGAGGCAAGTAACACTTTCTTCACCTAGTTTATAGAAAAAGAAGGGTTAAGTACCACTCCCCTGCTCAAGGCCAGACCAAGATTGTATAGTGACAAACAGATGATGCTGGAATTGAAGTCCAGCAGCCTGATCCCGGATTCTACCCTTTAGCCATGACCTTCTTCCTCCTTCCTTGGAGTTGGTAGATGTTCAGTTCTATGAGCCCCCCTGAGAATAGGTACTAGAAAAGGACCCCAAAAGATCCTAAGCTTTGAGTTTGTAACTTTTCTCACCACCTCCTGGCCAATAGAGGGGTGGTGCAGGCTCCAGGCACCCTACTCTTCCTGCCACAGTGAGGGCTAAAAGCCAGGAGACAGACAACTGTTTCCAGGAGCTGGCTCATTCCCCCTTCACCCAGAAGAGAAGAATGTGGGTGCCCTAAGGGTGGAAGGAGTGAGCCGGGCAGGCCAGCAAGTCCTGCTTCTGCAGCTTATTGTTCTTCCACCACCTTGACCTTGGTCCTGCAAACCTGCCCCTCTACTTGCCTCTGTATTCTTCCACTCCAGCATTTTCTAAGCCACCAAGCCAACAAGCCATTATTTTAAAGGAATAAGAAACCCCTGGCCAAATGTGTTGGGTTCGACTGATTCCCTGAAAGTCAGGTCCAAGTCTTGACTCCTGCCACCTGTGGATGTGACCTTGTTTGGAACTCTAGGATATTTACAGATGATATTAAGATAAGGCTGTCTAGGTAGACCCTAGGGATCTCATGAGGGGTGGTGGGGGGAATCCAATAATTGGTGCTTTAGAAAGGAAAGAAGAGGAAAACACAAAACAAAGAGACACACAGAGGGAAAGACATAGGAAGAGAAAGAGATTGGAGTCATGCCACCACAAGTCAAGGACACCTGGAGCCACCAGGAGATGGAAGAAGCAGGAGCCTTCGAAGGGAGGGTACAACCCTGACAACATCTTGATTTTCAACTTCAAGCCTCCGGAACCATGAATGAATAAATTCCCATTGTTTAAAGCCACCCCATGTGATCATTGTTGCGGCAGCCCTAGGAAAGAAATACTCTAAGGGAAGACTTAGGCCTTTGGGCCAGGTCCCAGGGTGGCTGCTCTCCACAGCATGTACACGCCAGTTGGGAGTTTGAGGCTGGCCAAGATACCAGCCTTAGCCCATGTTCTGCTGCCTGGGTATGTATGCTCGTCTGGCTTTGTTGAGGTCAGGGACTATGTGGAAGGCTGGAAGCTGATGGTTGTGCCAGCTGAGCAGTTAGAAATGCTTTGGTAATCCATGGTCCATTCGGTTCTGGAAGGAAACTCTCTCTCCCTCCTGCCTTCCCTAATAGGCACAAACCATACCCTGGTCGGACGGAAGAAGGTTGGAGTAAAGGAGGCTAAATTATTTCACAAACTGGAGAACCTTTTGAAGGGTCTTGGGAAGCTCACAAGGACAGCAATGTGGTGCTGTTTCCTCTTCAGGGGTGACAGAGTCTAGAAGAAGGGAGAAGAGGAGGAAGAGAGCCAGGAGGCTAAAATGGCTGGCTGAGGAGGTCCCTGAGCAGAACTGGCAAAAGAAGCACAGGACAGTCGTGTCTGCTCCCTCTCCTCTGCTACAAGGTGGGGAACCACCCTCCCAGTCTAAAAAGAATAAGCACTGGGTGCACCAACAGCCCTGTATCTGTGCTTCATTGGAGAACGCAGGGAGAGGGGTGCCCAGTGTGTGTGCTGAAGCCACAAGGAGAGCATGAGGGTGTGGTGGATCAACAATTCACTGCAGAGCTTGGGTTGATAAAAACAAAGAAAAGAAACTCAAATAAGACATCTCGGAGAATGAGCTCAGACTCCATTCACAGACCCAGGTGACATCAAGGGGAACTCCATCAGGTGGCTTGTGTACGTTATGTTACCCAGCTCAGTCTTGTCATCCTTCCATTTGTGCCCCAACTTTTGAAGGATGGGTCAGTGTAGAGAGGCAGAATTGCTTTCAGACGAAGAGACCCGAAGCTTTTAAAAGCAAGACGCAAGAGTGCACTTTCACTTGGAACTGTATTCATTTTCATATGTGTGTGCAGTTGCAGGCCAGAAGATAGCTCGCCAGAGTGTTAGTGGTTGTGCCAGAGTGGTGGCGTGGCATACTTCCATACTAATTTTATAGATTTTCCATGGTTTTATAATGTTTAATAATGAGCATTAAAAAGAAAACCCACTGGAAACATGGAATTTGATGGGAAAAAATGTAACCCTGCAGAATTCCTAGGAAAGGGAGGCTTGAAATTTTGATATCAAGGGGGATGAAAGCGCTAGGCAGAGACCTGGACGTTAAAGAGAAAGGTGAGCTCAATGACTGGAAGACTTGGGGATAGCTAGGGAGCAGCTCTTGGGGACTCATGTTTGGCATAGCTCCTGACTTCCCATAGCATGTTGCGTTCAAAAAATTCTCAATAAATCCCTCATAAAAATATTTTTGCAGGGGCCACATGGAACCAGAATATCATGTAGCACAGTATTATGCATGGGGGAATCTCAGGCTGCACCCCCAAAATCAAACTATGTGCATGATGTTAGTAGTAATGCTTTCACTTTTCAGGTCTCCTTCGCTTAGTGGATTTGCTTTCTTTTTCTTTTCCCCAGGTTCTTTCTTCAAAATAAATTCTCTCCAGTGACTGATCTGTTCGTAAACATTTTTCCAGATGACTACTTCCTATAATACATAATTCTCATCCATCCAAGTTATCTTTACTTTCTTTCTGTTCCTTTAAAGCAAGATCTATTACTTTTCACATCCTGCCCTTCGAGAGTTCCCTATCTCTCTGTCTCTCCCTTTCTTTCTCTCAAAAAACGATTTTATTGAGTTGTAATTCACCTGCCATAAAATTCACTCCACTAAAGTGTGCCGGTTAGTGGGTTTTGAACTTTTCAGAGTTGTGTTTTATCAGCACCACTAGCCTAGATATTTCATTAGCCCACAAGGAAACCCTGCACCCATTACCAGTTATTCCCCATGTGCTCTTTCCCTAAGCCCCTGGTGGTATCACATCTACTTTTTCTATGAACTTGCTTATTCTGAACACTTTATGTAAATGAGATCACGCAACATGTGGCCTCCGTGTTTGACTTCTTTGACTTAGCATAAACTGTTCGAGGTTTACTCCTGTTGAAGCCTGTATCTGTTCTTTATTCCTTTTCTAAATACTATTCCATTGTTAGAGATACAACACTTTTGTTTATCCGTTTGTCAAAAGATGGACTTTTGGGTTGTTTCCACCTCTTTTGGATATTATGAATAACACCATGAACTCTGATGTGTGAGTTGTTAGGTGATTGAACATTTTAATTGTCTTAGGTAGATACCTAGAGGCAGATTTGTTAGGTAACAGTAATTCCAAGTTTAACATTCCATGTTTAACATTTTGAGAAACTGTTAAATTTCTCTCCGAAGTGGGTGCAGCATTGTACAGTCCCACCTGCAATGTACGAGGCTGCCAGTTTTCCATCTGCTCATCAATACTTGTCATTGTCTGTCTTCTACATTTTGGCCCCCAATCTCTCTGTCTCTTTCTCTCTCTCTCTCTCTTCAGGACTGAGGACCGAACTCAGGACCTTGCGCATGCTAGGCATTTTTTTTTTTAAAGAGCGAGGGACAGTGAGAGGGAGGGAAAGAGAGAATCAATTTTATTTAGTTTTTCATGTGGCCTTTGTTGCTCAAACAGTTGGTTGTGTGCATGGTGCTAGGGTTCAAACTCTCGTCTTTGCATATGCCAGGCAAGCACCATAACCATTGAGCCACTGCTCCAGTCCCCTACCCCCTGCCGCCAAACTCTTTTAAAACTCGCTTTTCCCTATTCCCTCCTTTCCTCTGGCTCTTTGATGGAAGGATTGTCATACTAGCCAGTAGATGAAAATTTCTCACTTGAAATAAACACCCCCATGTCTAAGTCCCACATTTAGAAGATTATTATTATTATTATTATTATCATCATTATTATTATTTTTGCTGGTTCCAACCAGGTACAAACTCAGAGCTACTTCAGCAAGAGTTTCTCCCAGCTCTGCTAGAAAAAGAAAATATGAGCAATGCTTCTCGTCTCCTAGAGAAGCTGCATGCAGGATACGTATGTGCGGGTTCCTTGTTCTTTCAGAAATAGGAGATTTAGGAAGGACAACAGAGTTTACACACAATCAGCTAATCCATTGGAGTTATGCACATGCAGGAATTTACCAGCATCCTGCTAGCAACAAACGTTACGTTCTGGCGTTTGATTTTTCTTCTCCCAGTGCCCAACTCCTGAGAACCTCTCCACCTGCTGCATGAAGACATGGAAGCTCAGAGAGGTTAAGTGACTTGCCTCAGGTCACCAAGCAAACAAATGGTGGCGCCCAGCCTCCAATGGGGCCAGTTGTCATTGCCCCTCACCTGTAGGGTATTTCCAAGTGGCAGAGTCTCAGGATCTTTCTGTCTTGTCACTGACTTGTTGGGGACGTCACTGGGACCCTTCCTTTTCCTACAGCCTGTACGTTCCCTGCTGGTAAACAGGACACCCCTGGCCTCAGCCCCTCGTTTGCCTGCCTTGGGCTTCCAGGGCTGCTGAGGCCACGTGGGGCTGGCTTGGCCAAAGCCCGCGGCTGCAACATTTGCTTGGTTGTTTTCTTTTCCATTTCATTGTTTCCATAGGATGTCTGCCTTCCCAAAATAACACAGGGGCATTCCAGGTAAGCTCAACCTCCGACAGCGACAGCGGGGTCTGGCCCGCCATTGTTTCTCCTTCCTCTGATCACTTGGGCTAGGGGGTGGGAGCCAGGGACAGGCTCACTGTGGAGCCTGGAGGGGAAGGGAGGAGGCACTGGCTAAACTCCTGGTGCAGCTGGCTACCTGTGGCCTCTGCCCCAGCGCTAGAGGGCGGCCTGCCCTGGTCTTTTCACTGCCTTGGGGAATTGTGAGGACATAAGGAAAACATATTCCTGTACTAGTTCATAAAAATGTCCTCACCTAATGACATTCTCCCTGGCCTTCCTGGCTCTGGGAGTCCATGTCTGCAGCAAACAGTGTGTGATGCCCATCAGGTCCTTTTCTCAGGTCATAATGATCTGCGCTTGCCAGCCTTCGTGTGCTGTGGTTTCCTCTCCAGCCACCAGCCCACTGAGAGCACTCGGAATTCCACCTGATGTTTATTTTTCCCTCTGCGGTTTTGTGAAATTTTCCTGTAATTTTCCTTGATCCGTGTGACAGTCGTGTCCAGAAGAGCCATTGTCCTCAGGTTTGGCAACTCCACCGTGTCCACCTTCTTTCCATTGAAAGGAAAAAAGAAGCCAACTGAAAGAGATCTTAGCACTGATCCCCGTGAGAAGCAACTCTAAGTTACCCCCAAAGGAGATGTTAGCCCTGCCTTCCATCCCTGACTCGGGAAGCACCCTCTCTGATCCTATTTAAGATGCTTTCCCAGGATTGAATGAATGAACAGAATGAACGAATCCCATGAAAATTCAGTTTTAAAAACTTTTATTATGGATGATTTCAAACACACACAGAAGCAAACAGAATAGCAGCACGGGCGCATCTGGATCCATCATCCCAGTTGCTAGGATGGTTGTTGAAACGCATGACCCCGCACGTCTCTTCTCCCACCCAGGTCATGTTGAAGCAATTCCCTGTGTCATCTGCAAGCGTTTGTGTCTGCAGCTCTACAACACGAGGCTCTTAAAAAACAGAATAACAGCAACAAAGAACTTAAACTCCATACCTACGAGACCTTAAAATCTGAATAATTCCTCTGCAAATTCAGTGTTCAGATTTGCCCCACTGTCTCATCATTGTTTTATGGCCTGGAAATTCATTTTTAAATGTTGTTTTTTGGTGAAGAAAATTATCAAGGACTTAAAATATTTTTGTTGATGTTTGTCAGTATTTTCAGTGCCAAGGATTCACCCAGAGATGTTGTTAAAATGAAGGTTCCCAATCTCACCCAAGCCTAGAAAGAGCCCAAGAAGTTTCCCTTTTTTAATTAGTGCAGTATAGTCATACATAACATTGGGGTTCATTTTGACATCATTATATAAGTATGGAATAATTTACTCTAATTCCACTCGCTTTCACTCTCTTCTGCCCTCCCCCTTATCCCTTTCTTCTACTCTGGTCTTCCTTCTATTCATTTACAGAGTTTTTTTTTTTTTAGGTTAGTGCTTTATAGATATGCATCAAGGTGACATTCACTGTGGCATATTCATATATGTATATAGGTTAATTTGGTCAGTTTCATTCCACCCTTTTCCTGTCCCTCCTCCCACCCTCTTAGTCCCCTGCCTCTACTCTGCTGATCTGTCTTCTGTTTGCATGGAATTTTCTCTTTCCTTTTTCCTCCCCCTTATTTTGGTCTCGCTTCTGCATATGAGAAAAAGCATTCATTCCACCCTTGACTTTGTGGGTCTGGCTTTTTCCACTTAAAGATGCAAATCAAAACTACATTCAGATTTCGTCTCCCTCTAGTCAAAATGACAATTGTCAAGAATACAAATAATATTAAGTGCTGGCAAAGATGTGGGGGAAATTATATTCATACAGTGCTGCTAGAACTGCACAGTAGTGCAATCACTCTGGAAAGCAGTCTGGAGATTCCTCAAAAAAAAATAAAAATAGAAATTAAAAATGGAACCACCCTGTGAGCCAGCTATGTCACTCCTTGGCATTTATCTAAAAGATCTAAAATCAGAAGTTCCCCACTTTTAAGAAGAATCTCCAGTGAATTGGATGTACCTGGTGGAACCATAGTCTGGAAAATACCCACCCACATCTATTAAAACTCTGGTTCTGCAGGGCATGGTGGCACATACTTGTAATCCTAGAGACTCAGGAGGCTGAGGTAGGAGGATCACAAGTTCAAAGCCAGCCCCAGCAACTTAGCAAGGCCCAAGCAATTTAGCGAGACCTTGTCTCAAAATAAAAAAAAATAAACATTGGCTGGGGATGTGGCTCAGTGGTCAGGAGCCCCTGGATTCAATTCCTGGTACCAACAACAGTGACAACAGCTGTGGCCTTTTCCTCGTCTTGAGTTTAACTTGCCTCCGGTTGCACCTAATGTTATTTATGACCCAGCTGCCAAAAATTTATTTTGGGTCTTTGGGCCATACTCCCTTCACCCGGTCTTTGCTTCTGCGGGCTCCGTCCCACCCTCTCCCCTGTCTTCACTTCCTTGATTCCTATTGATCTTTTGGGTCCTAGTTTAGCATCACTTCCTCTCTGCCTCCTTCCCTAACCTTGATTTCGGGTCCACTGTGCCTCCTATCTACTCTCTGGTGCCTCATCATTACCTGGCATAACAACCATCAAGCTGCTTTGCTGTGATTCCTGTCTTGCTCTTCTGTGGGACCTAAGCCTCCTGGGAGTGAGACTTCATCCATCTTCCTTCCTGCCAGAGTCCCAGACCTTGCTCCCTGCCTGGCCCACAGCCAGGATTCAGCAAGTCATCAATCATCGTGGAAATGGAAACTGAATTCAGCTGAACATTTGTTTCCACCACACCAACTAGGGAAAATTTTGCTAGCAGAAAATGCTGAAATTTTATTTGAGTACAGTATAAAAATTTCAAGTGTGAGCATGTATAGGCAAGGCACAGTCAAAATGTAAATGACTCTTTCTGGGATGTCTTCTATGACAGGAGTTTGCTCCATGTTCATTATTTTTTTTTTCAGCATCTGCTAAGAGATATACAGTATTCATTATCAAGCAATTAAGAAGGAAGGGACTTTTATCCACTTACTTACTCTTTTATTGAGAAAAGGTAGTCTTTTTCCATATTAATGTTTGGATCAAAGAATGCCAGCCACGTTTCTTTCTTTCTGTCTTTTTTTTTTTTTTTTTAACCAGGGAATTGAACCCGGGGTGCTTCACCACTGAGACACTTCCCTAGCCCCTTTTTATTATACTTTATTTTGAGACAGGGTCTGGCTAAGTTGCTGATGCTGGCTTTGAAAGTGCCATCCTCCTGTCTCAGACACCGGAGCTGCAGAGATTACAGGCGTGCACTGCTACACCTTGTACCAGCCAAGTTTTAAAAGCAGTCTTTGTTCTTTTTCTATGTTGTCATTCACTCACAGGACAATACACAAGTTATTTTGCATTGTCCAATAGGGTAGCCACTTAGCTACATGTGACTACTGAGCCCTTGAAATGTGACTGTCCAAACTGAGATGGGCTGGAATTGTAAAATGCACAGAGGATTTTAGGGACTTAGTATGAAACAATATGAACTATCTTATTAAAATTATTTTATATTAATTTCATATTGAAATGATAAAATTTGGTTCTATTTAATTAAATAAAATATAGCATAATATGGGGCTGGAGCAGTGGCTCAGCGGTTTCGGCACTTGCCTGGCAAGCATGAGGACCCGGGTTCAAACCCCAGCATCATGTACACAACTGAGTGTTGGAGCAACTAAGGCCATGTGAAAAACTAAATAAAGTTGTTTCTCTCTTTTAAAAAAAAATAGCATAATATTTAAGAATATTAAAATTAATCTCACCTCTTTTTCTTAACTTTTTTTTTAAGAGAGAGGGAGAGAGAGAGAAAGAGAGAATCAATTCTGTTTATTTTTTTCATCTGGCCTTTGTTTCTCCGACACTTAGTTGACACTTGGTTGTGTATGTGGTGCTGGGATTTGAACCTGGGTCTCTGGGCATGTCAGGCAAGCACTCCAACTGCTAAGCCACTGCTCCAGCCCTTTTCCCAACTTTTTAAATGGGGCTACCAGAGGTTTAGAGCTACACATGTGGCTTGTGTTGTGTCTCTGCTGGATGGTGCGATCTATGTGGCTGCTGAAACTCCGTTGTGGTTTCCTCTTTGTAAAGTGAGGATAAGAAAAAGGCTCATCTCTTCCTTTGTGATGAGGATGAAGATAAGTGTGTCAATATTTGTGAGATACTTAGAGCAAAATTTGGTATATAAGAAGTACTTTTAAAACTTTTGTGAAATAAATTTAGCATCTAAACTCCTTGTATTTTCCCAGGTTCCCTGCAAAACAGGACTTGAAGCACAACTCAGGGTCAGTGTTCTGTTGTAGAGCGTGACCCCTATAATAGCAATCCCAGGCAAGCAGGACGTTGGGGAGAGAGGCAAAGGGGGTGGGGGCAACACAGGATGGTGTGCTGTGGAGCTGGCTGTGGCTTCCTGGAAAATACGTGGCTCTCGCTTGATTGTGTGAGCCATGCAGAGAGACCAGGGACATTACGGTGGGGAGAGGTGGTAGGGGACAAAGAGGAGTGATTAATCTGTCCATCCCTTCCCTTTGTGTCTCATGCTGGGTAAAGATTGCCTCTGGTCACGTCAAGTCCTTTGAACTTCGTGATTATGTCCCTGCACCTTTCTAGAACAGTCACCAGGGAAGCCAAGATGCTGAGTGCAGCATCTGGACATGGGTTCTGGAGCTAGGGAGATGCTTGATGTGACAGGCATCATGGAAGTCCTGATGCTCTTCTATGGAGGGTCTAACAACGTCAGGAGACGAGGTAACAGTGAGGGCAGGAAGGAAGGTCATTGTACATCCTTGGGGCTGGTCTAGTGAGGAATTGGGGCAGGTGGCCACAACCAGGGGTAGATGGGACAGAGGGAGAGAAAAGTAGTGCATACACCTGATCCTGTACCTCCTGCCCCTGAAATCTTGACCCATTTGCCCACTAGACTTCTCCCACCGAATGTCTTGCAAGCGTCTCCATCTTCACCTGAGTCTGTCTGAATCTAGTAGTACGTACTCTTGGTTTCCGGCTCCAAATCTATCCTCTGATCCATTCCCTCTGTGTCCCATCTTCTACTGCTCAGGAAATTCACCTGCTTGCTCAAGCCTGAGTCCTGGGTGGCAAACTCGAGGGCTCCTTCTTTCTCAGCCCACATGCATCCCTTGGCAGGCGCTGCCAATTCCCCTCCAAATCATATCTCAAAGTCATCCACCTTTCCTCACCTGCACCAAGTGGTCAGGTCTCCAGCATCTCTCCCACGACTAATGTGATAGATTCCAAGTAGGTCTTCCTGTTTCCTCTTTCCTCATTCTGATTCTTTTTCCACATGGAATCATTTGCTGTACAAATCAAGTCATGTCTCTCACCACTTTAAACCTCGCAGTGACTTTTAGAATAAAACCCCAAACCTTTACCATATCTCACTCCTGCCTGTCTCTCCAGCTCACCCTGAGACCCTCCTTGCTCCCTGTTCTCCAGCCTCATTCTTCCCTAATCCATAAAACATGCTTTATGGTCCAGAGTCGAAATTGACAGGATCCTGCCTGCTTCTGTTTTGTAAATGAAGTCTTGCTGGAACACGATCCTGACAGGGATTGGTGGACCCCGAGTCTCGCATTTGTTACCCAGCCTTCATAGAAGTTTGCTCACCTGTTTTTGGTCCTTTGACTTGGACTCTGGCTCTTTGCCCAGCTTGTAGCGCAGCTGGTTCCTCGACATTTGACTAACAGTTTACTTGTTCCCTCTTCAAGCAGAGCTTCCTGGATGCCATGACTGCAGTGGAAGCCTCCTCCCACCTCCAACACATCCTATTTCTTATCACACCACCCTGCTTCTTATCTTTCCAGAACTTTCTCGGTGTGATTTTACAATACTTATTTATCACTCTGCCTGTTTACTGTCAGCTTCTTCCCCTCACAACTCCAGGCTCCATGAGGGTAAGGGCCATGGCTACTTTTTCCGTAGCACGCACTGCACTCCCAGCACCTCCAAGTGTCCTCTTTTTCTAATAAATTCCTGGAATGTTTGCATCCACTTAAGTCCTGACCCTTTCACGGTGGTTCCCACCCCTTCTCCACACTCCTGGTTAACATACTCAGCAATTCTGCATCTGCTAAGGAGTTAGGGGGCAAACGATGCTTCCAGAAGAGAGTGGGGTGTGGGTCTGGGTGTGGGGTTGGCTCTCCTAACAACTCTCAGCCATGGGGAGCTGTGACCCCACCTCACTGATTTTTATTTTTAACAGCTCTATGGTTCCTTTCCTATTCCAACCACACTGAAAAATAAAAAGTGAGTCCCAGGCAGTGCATTCACTTTTTTATTCAAATGACCCCTGAGTTACTTTAGGAAACATCAGATCCAGAGGAAGCATTTGCAGTTGCCTCCTCCGGCCACCAGGGGGCTTTGCCCCTTCCAGGGTCCTGACTCCTCCCTAATTTCCCGGAGCGCGGGTTGGTCTGCTGGGAAGGCAAAAGAGCAGCCATAGCTCATCAGGAAAGTGGAAGAGTTCCTGGTGTCCCTCCTTGGGGACCAATCTGCTACAGGCAGAAGGAACCCATGGACATGCAAACAAATCAGACAGAGACACAAAACCAAATCAAGCACTCCTGCCTTCAGGTGTTCACAGGCAGCCACCAGTGGAGGGACAGAGCAGGAAGTGGCTTAGAGAGCCACCCCCTCTGTGTTACAGATGGGAAAATGAAGATCTCGTGGAGGGAACTGTGCAGTTAAAAGTAGAACTGACTAGCACTCCCTTGTCCCCGTTCTTCCTCAATGTTTTGGGTTGTCCTAAGCGTCTTGAATGTCCTTCTGGGCAGTATCAGCATGGCTGGACACAGGTTGGATTTCTCTAGAAAGCTTTCATGGAGGAACCTTGGAGGGAGTGTTGGACCTAACCTCAGATGGACCCATTCCTGAACCTGACCACACAGTAGCTGCGAGGCCAGGCTTCATACAGCCCACATTCTTGCCTGCAGCTTCACTGACATAAATCGAGATGAACCTCTGCATTGCTGAGAAATTCTGAGGATCCCTCGAGGCAACACCTGAGCAAGTCCAGACACTCAGCAGATAGGTGGCGGTGAGTCAGCATAAGATTTTGAGCAGCCAACTTGGCTGAGGAGTGGACAGAGACATGGCATTATATATCTGTGGGATATAATGGCTTCTGTGATAATTACAAATGAGTTCACTAAAGGCATAATCAACAACCAGTGACCCCCTGCCTATCCCCGCAATCCTGTTCTCTCCTAGTGCTGATACAGCTGGCGATGCTGGGCTGTATCACCCAGGCAAGAGGTGAACAAGCATTTACCTCCCACTGGGGTCAGGATGATGGCCACCCCTCCCATGGCTCCTGAAGAATCAGGGTTTGTTCTGCTAACATCTTTCATTCTGGTATACAGGTGTCAGTATTCCCTGCTCTTGCCTGGTTATGTCCTCAGGAAAGGCATTCCACCCTCTCTAGGTCACTCGTAAATGTCCAATGGAACAATGCTATGGTTGTGAAATTTTTATTCCCCTAGAAGGTATAAACAAGTGTGCCTTAGCAATATGTTACTCTTCCCTGAAGGACACTGGCTGGCTCACTCAGTGGTTTGAAGTACAGTGATGGAGGTCAAGGTCATGGGTTTGGTTCCCATGCATGTGGGTTATATCCCCCTTTGCCTGGGCAGCCACAGGTGCAGTAGGCTAAGCAGCCATCTGAGGTCAGAGCAAGAGAGGCCTGTGTACATCCATTAGCTCTTGTGGGAGAATAACTTGAATGTACAGGTCATGGGTAGTGAGTCATTAATGTCCCTTGCGGGATCAAAAGACATCCTTAGTGTTCATGTGGGGCATTCATTCAGAGTTCATCGAGGCCTCAGAGCATCCTGTTTTGCTTAGATCCAGTTTCTTCACCTGTGCTCTGAGGAATTCTGGGTGGTCAGCGGAGTCTCTGCTGGGGATAGAGGGTTTCCGTGAGTGGGGTTTGAGCCTCTCAGTAGAGAGATGATCCTCTTTTCACTATTTGTGCATTGAGTTTCTTTATAAGGTTAATTTTGAACTAAAATTTCTAAAGCTAAAAATCAGCTTGTAAAATTAGAGACAAAATAATGATGACCAGGCTGTGTCCAAGGTGATCTACATGTGTCATCTGCGCTCATAACCCTTCTTATACCAATTTGAGTAGGTGTGGCTAGTCCCAGGTCATGGACAAGAGCAAGGATCTGGGAAAGGTAAGAATGGCTCCAAGAGCTAAGAAAGGAAAAATCCAGGTCTGGAACCCAGGCTTTCTGCCTTCCTCCAGCTGGCACCTCCAGACCTGCAGAATGAAGCACAGAGTGGTGCACGTAACATGGATATTGAACTGGAGATCTGGGCTTGACTTGGGCTGCTATCTCTTCCTACTTGAGTGATCACTGACTGGGCAGGTTCGGCCATCTGAGCCTCATTTTCCTCTCTCACCATATGGACCTAGATGATAACCATGAGAGGGTGCCTGCGCCATGTCAGACCTTAGCTGTGCTATTAGTGTGGCATTCAGAAGAGAGCTTAGTCTGCCTCCTTGGTACCCCTCACCCTTTAGTTAGGCTGAGCTGGCAGTGCACAGAAGACTCCCTGATTCCGTATTGCTTGGTGCTGAGGTGCTGAGCTGCCAGGTTGGCCTTTCCTTGGAGGACTGGGAGTCCTTCTTTGTTCTCAGTTTGCCGCTCTGGAGCCCCAGGCTAAGGATCAAAGTGTGTGCTCTGCTCTCTCCAGGGTGCACATCCCTCACCCTGAAGCCCTCTTTAATTAGCTCAGAGCCTTAGAGCAATACCTTTTTCAGGTTCTTATCAGTGCTTCCTGATAAAGTAATTAATGGGTTTCTCTTCTCCACGGAGCATTCTCCTGCCCCAGAGGGCTGTACTCAGAAGGAAGGTGCTAATTAGTTCCTGGGTGATTATCTGGTTAGAGCAACTGAGCCGAGTCCCTGCAAATCAGGAGCCCTCATCCTCCGGAGTAAGGCTCCAGCTCTCTGTGTATTCCTTTGGCTTGAAGTCAGCACTGCTCAGAGTCCAGCCCCTTCCACAGACAGCCTCTCTCTCTCACCATCAGCATCTGCAGGCGGTGTTCAGAGACCCCTGGGCTCTGCCTTGAGCTCTTTCTCTCTTTTATATCACTTTTTAATTGGTGCATAATAATTCATAATAGTGGGTTTAAGTGCTATATATTCACATATGCACGTTACTAATTTGGTCCATTTAATTCCTATTATCTCCCCTCCTTCCTTATGGTCCTCTTCCTCTGCTCTGTGGGTCCCCCTTCTATTTTCACGAGATGACCCTTCCCCCATCCCCATTTTTTCCCTCTAGCTTCACATATGAGAGAAAACATATGACCATCGTGTGTGTTTATACCACCTTAGCTTTATTCGTTCATCTATTGACAGACACCTAGGCTGCTTCTATCATTTGGCTGTTGTGAATTGTGCCACTATAAACACGGTATGTGTGTATTGCTGAAGTATGCTGACTTTAACCCTTTTGGATAAATTTCAAGGAATGGTATAGCTGGGTCATGTGGTGGTTCCACTCCTAGTCTTTTGAGGACACTGGGTACTGATTTCCACAGTGGTTATACTAATTTACAATCCCCCCAACAGTGTACGTGCATTCCCGTTTCTTGATTACTATTCTAACTGGAATGAGATGAAATTACACTGTAGTTTTGATTTACATTTTCCTAATTGCTAAGGATGTGGAACGTTTTCTCATGTATTTATATTTCATCTTTTGAGAAGTGTCTGTTTAGTTCATTTGCCCATTTATGGATGGGTTCTTTTTGGTGTTATTTCTTGAGTTCTTTATATATTCTGTATATTAATCCTCTGAAGGAAGAGTAACTGGCAAAGATTTACTCCCACTCTGTAGGTTCTTTCTTCCACTCTCAATTGTTTCCTTTACTGTGCAGAGGCTTTTTAATTATGCCACCCCATTTGTTAATTCCTGCTATCATTTCCTGAGCTTTGGGGGGTCTTATGGAGAAAGGCGTTGCCTGTGTCTGGATGTTGGAGCGTCGACCCTACATTTTCTTTAAGGAGTTGCATAGTTTTTGATGTAATTCCTTCGTCTTTGATCCATTTCGAGTTGACTTTTGTGCAGGGTGAGAGACAGGGATTAAGTTTTGTTCTTTTACATATGGACAACCAGTTTTCCCAGCACCATTTGTTAAACAGGCTGTCTTTTCTCCAGTGTATGTTCTGGTGGCTGCATCGGTGTGCTTTGAGTCCATCACCCCCAGGCTCTCCGGAAATTCCTGGGAACACAAGTCCTGCAAGGCAAAGGGTGGAGAGATCCCCAGCTGGGGCCACAGAACTGGCTCTACACTGAGTCCTGCCATCAGCTGAGCTGTGTGATCTTGGGTAAGTGATGCTTCCCTCCAAGTTTTATTTTCTTTAGCTAGAAATAAAGCAAAGATGGCAAGTGGGTGGTTTTGCCAGCTTCAATGATTTTCTCACAATTGTGCACTGTATTGAGAGCAAAGTCACATTCAGTGGCAAGCTGAAGAGTTGACCATGATGACTGTCACGGTTGGTGTAGTGCAGTGGGTGCCACCCGCAGCCTGTTGGCATCTGGTAAGGAAAACTCTTACAGTGTTTGATTGTGCTGTGTCTCTTGAAGTAGGTCTTCAGATGATGTTCTCTGAACAGCAAGCAAATGCTGTTGTGCCCCCTTCTCTGTGGGGATGTGTTCCAAGACCCCCGGGATGCTTGAAACTGAAAACAGTACTGAACCCTATCATGCTGTTTTTCCTGTACATACATACCTATGATAAAGTTTAATTTGTAAACAGGTACAGTGTTATAGTTATCGCTAACAATAAAAAGAACAATTATAACAATATACTATAATAAAATTGCCAGTACTACTACTCTTGTGCTTTGGAGCCATTATTAAGTAAAATAAAAGTTTCTTAAATACAAACAGTATGGTATTGCAACAATAGATCTAATAACCTCGACGGCTACCAAGGGATGAACGGGTAGGTAGCATATACAGGGTGGATGTGCTGGACAAAGAGATGACTCTTAGAGAAGACAGTGCAAGGTTTTATCATACCACTCAAGATTGTTTATAATGTAAAACGTGTGAACTTTTTATATCTGAAAATTTCCATGTAATATTTTCAGACCACAGTTGCCCTTGGGTAATTGAAACCTCAAAGAAAAACTCTAGATAAGAGAAGTCCACTGTACACATTTCCCCATGGGGGGTGCTGGGCCACCTCTGCTTGAGAATCACAGGTAGGTAGATGGTGGTAAGAGTCAGGATTCTTTTGACTGCAAGTGACAACGGCTATACTTAGAGTAATTAAAATGAAATACATTCATTTATGTCAGAGACTTGGATTGCTTTTCTCCATCCAACAAAAATGATGTCTCCCATTCAGTAGAATCTGCAGCAGGGCAGGTTTTTCTATATGTTCAGCTTCTCCAAACCCTTTTTATTTTTGGAAAAAGAAGAGAGAGGAACATCAATCCTCTTCTAAAGCCCTTTGGAAGTACGTGGGTCACAAAGTCCCTTTCCTTATCCCTGACAGCTAGAATATTATCAGGGACTTATGTACAGTTAATTACAGGTGCCAGTGTGGGACCTAGAATCTAGAGAGGCCACACAAAGGGTCCATCAGGGATTGTTTCATGGTAGCAGTGTTGAAATTGAGAGAGCTGGAGAGGTGAGCGTTCCTGGGGGGAAGGGGTGATGTCCAGCAATGGTAGGTCTAATGGCACTGGTGGCTGGACTATCTTACACCCATTTCCTGCGATGGAGACTCAGCTAGTCTTTGCCAACCCCAGTTCTGGCATGTGACTTATTCGGTCTTCCTGTCAACCCTGTGAGTGAACCAGATTTCTAATAAATCCTTTTCCTGAATGAGCTAACCAGAATAAGTTTCTGTTATTTGCAACAAAAACGCTCACTAGTACAGCTGGAGCTGGGTGTTGGAGGCAGGAGGGAAACCCAGAGAGCAAGTGGGGTGCTCTGAAGCCTCAGGGGGCTTGTGAGAGGCAGCTGAAATCAGAAGCCCGCAGTACTGAAAGGCTGCTAAGGAAATTTTCCTTGATGGTGGCTGTAGCAGTGACCTTGTTAAAGGTAGAATGTCTTTCCACAGGGACCACCTCTCTTATATCTAAGCATTGTATTTTTGAGGCTGGTTTCTGGCATCCTATCCACGATCTACCTCTTTGCTAAGCTCACATCCCAATAGCAGGTGAGATGAGTCTATATCGAACCCACCACCCATGGTGCCCTTTTCTTTACTACATAGGGTTAAATGGGTAGACTGCGCACGTGTCATTGCCAGTTGTAGAAAACAATGTAAAGCAAATGCCTGAACCTAAAAAATAACCACACAAGTGTCTGGGTCTTTCCCTGAACAACACTCAGAGAAGGGCTGGGGCTGTTGCTGTGGAATCTGTGGGTGGGGAGAATCCTCTCTGCAGTGGGGTTGATTGTAATACCCTCCCCCCTTTCCTCTAGCAGGAAATGGCAAAAGGCAAAACCTAAGTGGGGACCAGTGTCTAGAAGAAACTTTTAGGAGAAATAAGGGCTGCAAAGAGAAGAGATGGGAGTATGAAATTGGTTGTTTTTCTTTTGAGGTCCCGGACCACTGTTGGCTTTCCTGATCTGCTGAATAAGTGATCTAACTCTGCAGGGAATTCTTGAAGGGGGCCAGGAAGTTGGGAAAAGCAAAGCCCTCACAGTCTAGACAGACCCCACATTAATATTCTTTCCTTAAAACAAAAGAAACAGCTTGTTAGCACAGTTGCTGAGGAGTGCCACCCTAAGAATGACATATCCACGCATCTGCACACGCACATGGACACTATGCCAACCTTGGGCCACCCAGCAATCACCAGCACCATGCACCCATCCTGTGCCTACAATGACTGCTAGTCACCTCTGAATGGTCTTCCCAGGAATAGGACTCCTTCAGTCCCTGCTCTGAGCCCATGATCTGGTTCCACATCCACAGGACCAAGGAACCCTGGAAGAGGGCGTGTGCGCACCTGGCATAAACCAGCCAGCGTTCTTTAAACTCCACCCACTCATAAACCCTCTGGTTTCCTTCTCTCTCCTTCAACACAGAATCACAAACTCAAGAGTTGTTGACTTCTTTGCAGGTGTGGGAAAACACAACCTCTAGGGCCAGAATAAGACCTTCAGTGACAATACCAGTAATAATTCTAATATTAATGATAAAAGCAAATGTGAAACATTTACAACATGCTTATCACTGTTTTATATGCTTTTTATATATCAACTTTTTAATCCTCATAACAGTTTTATGGAATAAGTGCCATAACCCTCTTCCCATCTCACGAACGGGAAAACTGAATCACAAAGGAGTGGCATTTGCTCAAGGTCGCATGGTTAGTAAGAGGCAGCTGGTCCGGTCAAAGCCTGGACTGTTACCAGGGCAGGACACTTCACTCTAGGCACTGAGAGGTTTATAGCACCCTGCTCCCCTGTCCTACATATGAAATTCAAAATAAAACTAGGACTGAATCATAAAGGAACATGAGAAAGTGCAGCAAATTTCTGGTCGTTTCCTGTGATGACTACCTTAACGCTTAAAAACAAAAACAAGACCCTAAATGTTTCCAAACACACATTTTCCTCTTGTTTCTCCCCTGAAGGGATGGTGTCCAAAGCATGGATTGCTCAGCTTAGCAGATAAACCAGGTGTGGCTTTCTCCTCCTTCTTGCCTGAACTCTCTCTGCCTGCAAGTTCCAGGTTGGCGGGGCCTGGGGTTTCTTGCTGCTGTTTGGGAGGCATGGAAGGTGTTTCTTGTGTGGGATGGGAGTGACTTTGGCCTATCTTGCAAGTGGTAAAAGGAAAACTCGAAGTGTGGGCCTGTGACCTTCCCTCAGCCACAGAGGACAACCTAGTGGCAATTGAAGAGCCCCTTGGGAAATGACCAAGGTTGTCCTATGATTGTGTGTGCATGTGTGCGTGTGTTGTTGTGGGTGAGGGGTTGTCCTAGGCCCCTTCCTGGTGTCCTTGGCACACTGATTCTTCCAGTTACTGAGATCATTCCTGGCCTCCCTTTCACTCTTGGGCATAGGCTCAGTGTTTTACCTTGGGGGTCCCTGGTCAAGCCAAATGTTGTTGGCATGGCGGGATGGTTAGGGTGCTGTGCCTGTTCCTCCTCCAGGTTGGTTCAAGGTGAGCAGGAGGTGAAGAGCCAGGGCAAACCTAAAGGCTGTGACACTCTGGGGATCTGGCAGATCAGCTGGCTAACATAGCTTTGTTCCAGGGGAGGATTTGTGGCTCACAGTTCTCATCTGTGCAAGACACCTTCTCTATCTGAGGAAGGGGACCTGGTGGCCCTGTGCAGTCCCATCTCATTTATGAGGTTGACAGGCAGAACTTCTTCACAGCAGAGTGGCACTGTTTTCCACGATGCGATCTGGGAAGGGCCAGCTCCTCCACACAGCCAGAACCTTCTCGAGGATTCTCCAGGATGCTCCACGTTCCTGGGGCAGAATGCTGGTGAAGGGAAATGAAGAAGAGAGAAGCGGTGGAAAGTGTGAGCTAGGAGTGGAAATGGTAAACACATCAACTGAAAGTTACTCAAGCTGACGACAGTAGACAACTTTGGTAAATGACAGTCCTAGGGATTTTTTCCCCCACCAAACTGTAAGCAGCTGTATGTGTCTGTCTGTCCCTGATGAGATTATAGAACAAGTCCTTGTGCTTCCAGCTTCCCAAGATCAGTGAGGGTAAAATAAAAGTAGTTAAGTTACTGCCAGCCAGATGAAGCTGAGGTCTGATCCTCAGGCATCTCCAAATGCTATGAACATTAGCATCTGGGCCTCACTGTAGTTTGTCCTGAGCCTTCCTCCTTTACAAGGGCCAAGGAGTTAAAAGAAAGGCTTGAGAGAGAGAGAAGGGGGAGGGACTTGTCTAGCGAATATGCTCTGGGGCACATTTTACCTGGCAAGCTGGAACCTTCCTAAGAATAACAGCCTGCCCGTGCACTGGCCCGCCTGCCGTCTGGGAGTAGAGGGCTGAGGTGCTCAGGTCATTATTAATAGCCCACATACCACAGGACCCTTTTTCCCTGAGTGCTTTCCATGTGAGGGTCCACTGGGGGTTTGTTTTTGGTTCTCATGAGTTATTTTCTACCCTCTGGCCTCCTTCTGCAGTGGGTCATCTGGGGGAACTGAGCAAGGGACCCTACTGGTGGCATGTGCAGTCCTGGAGAAGAGAGATGGGCCATGGGGCGGGCAGGTCTTTCCACAGACGTCTCCATCTTTTGGACTGTGGGATTCGAGAGTTAGGGCTGCAGAGAGCTGGGGCTGACTGGAGCAAACTGGGCATCTAGGGAACGTCTAAGTGGAACATGGGGGAGGCACTTCCAGTGCTGCAAGGCCTGGGGCTCATCCCATGGGAAGAGACAATGTGTTCCTTCTGTGCATTCAGAAGGTGCTCTCAGAAGCTATGGCCTAGAACTACCCGAATCAGCCGCTAAGGCTGTGAACACAGGCTCCACTCTGCCTGTGTTTAACTTCTTTCTCACTGGGACCCCAGGTTTGCAATCTTGATAAAAGACTGCGCTGCACTTGTTCACCTGCAGTATACCCATCTTGGGTCAATTTTGTTAAGAAAGAGACAGCATCCTGTGGCTTAATAGCTGGCATTATTGGGTGGAAGTGGTGATATTTGTCAGGTCTGTCTCTTACCACCTCTCAGGAATAGGCAGAGAAATATATTTATCAAGTGTTTTCTTGCTTTGGAAGGAAGAAGAATGCAACTGTCTGCAAGGCCCCCCAGGGGAATTAGTCCGCTGGGAGTTTGGATAGGGGCAGAGCATTTAGGAGAAACGTCAGTTGTAGATCTGCAAATTTGGGAGTGATTGATGCACTGTGAGTTGAATTTTGGCGTTGTGAAAGCAGATGAGCTCTTTGAGAAACTAATCATTAGAAGTGACAATGTGACTGAGGTTAAATCCTGGGGCATGGCACAGGTATATCCCATTGAGAAGTGAAGGAAAAAGGGAAATCATGCTTAATTCAACTTTGTATCTCTTAAGCTATCCCAGTGCCTAGAATACGCTCAGTAAACATTGAGGGAAGGAAGGAAAAGAGGGAGGCAGGAAGGCAGGAGACAAAAGCCATTCGAATGCAAAGGAAACTAGTATTATCAAGCACCTACGTTACTTCATGCACTTTAATTATATCACCACACTTACTTGTCCCCACAACTTGGTAAAGTGGAGACTATTACTTTCATGTTGCAGATGAATGCTCAGCTCAGAGACAGGTGCCCAGAGGTCAGCCTGTTGGACCCACTTACCTTTCAGTTATTCCCTAGAGGAGAAAAAAAGGTTGTTTCTCAGAGCAAAAGGGTAGAGAGAAAGCAAGCTCACGTCAAAGTTTGATCTCAGCATTTCTTTTCAAACAGCGATGGGCTCTCAAGAAAGGAGGAAATGAAAGGTTTCGGATGGAGTTGGCTGGGGGGAGCATTTAAGATGATGTATTGCTCAGTCTTCCTGTATGGCATCTCTAATTTAATCCTACATTTAAAATATTTATTTAGTACCTACCTTTTGGCAAGGAAAGACAGGGAATGGCATTTCAGGCAGGAGAGTCATGTGGAAAAAGATCTGGAGTCCTAAAATACTTGCACTGTGTATCATGCATTTAAGATTGCCTTTGGCAGGAAGCAACTGCCAACTCCAACCCAGTGGCTTCAACTAGGAAGGGGTTCATCTTTCTTATATGGTGAGAGGGGTAGTGTGGCAGTTGAATGTTGAATGAGGCCACTGGGGACCCAACTTACTGTTTCCTCTTGCTCTGTCATCCTTAGATCAGGCATTGTCTTCTTCATCAGGAGATGGGCTGTTGCACCTCCAAATATTGTGTCAGAGTTCCAGGTAGGGAGAAGGGGGAAAGGAGGAACAAAGTTTTGCTCATTTATTTTGATGGAAAACTTTCTCCAGGGCTTCTGCCTACCTTGAAACAGCCAGAATGGTGTCTCTTGGTCCTTTACCTGCAGGGGAAGGAAGAATTTAAGTATTTTTCTTTTCACTCTCTATAGTAGAAAGCAGCAAGGTAGAAGAGGGTTGGCAAGGGTTTTAGACAAACTAAACCATGGAATCTGCCATGATGTGTCAAGGAAAAGTACAACTGGTCCATTAGTCAGAAGGCATGAGGAGTTGTCACTGGAGAGGAGCTAGTGGAGGGAAATCTCCAGATTGGCTTAAACTGATTCTAAGAAATCAGGTGCTGGTGGTGATGGGAAACTGTCAGTTCTTTCACTGTAGCCCTATGTTCGGTTATTGGAAAACAGGAGGAGTCTCTCTCTTCAGAAGAGTCTACTCCTAAGTGTCAGGAGAATCTTATGGGTAAACATGCTTTCTTCAAGATATCTTGGGTGTCTCTTTTCTCATCCATCCACCTAACACTTTCCTCCATCTATCCATCTACCTATTCATCTGTCCACCCATTCACTCATTAAGAACTATAATCCATGTTTCAGATATACTGTCTCTATGTGCTAAACTTGTTTTTCCTCTCTCTTTTTCCCTAGGCTAGACTGAGACCTTTTCCAAACGTGGGAGCCTAAGGATGAAGAGTTATCTAAAACAGTTACTATTTCAGTCCAGAACTTGAAGTTAAAAATGTTTGGATGGAAAAAAAAGTTTAAAAATATAGATGTGTATTTTTCTAAAACCCCATTAAGCTGTCAAGGGCCGTCACTGCGTGTTTCCTTTCCCATCGTTGCTAATCGGCAAGGTATGTGTGTGCCCTAAACAGAAGAGAAGCCAGCTTCCTTCCTCCTTCTGCTCCTCCTCCTCTTTTTCTCTATCCTGACCCCTTCTGCTGCTGCTGGTGCTTGAGCTGTTGCCCAGCCTTGGGGACTCAGGAGCTGGGCCTCTACTTCCTGCTAGATGTAGCCGTAGCCCAGCTCCTCGAAGCACATGTCACCCTCCAGTGGTACGTTTAGACTTCTTGGGCCCCAGTCCTGCTGTATCATTTACTAGATGTGTAACTTTGAGTTATTGAGTTACTTTTTTATTTCTCTGGTTATCAGCTTCTTTATGTGTAGAGTAGGGATTGACAATATTCCCTGCATCTCATGTTGCTGTGAGATGAAATGAACAGAACATGTAAGGTACTGGAGCAGTGCTTGGATTCCCATTGGCCATTATTATTGCTCTTTTATCTAGTGCTGCTGTTGTCTCACTGCCCCTCTATTCTGTTCTCCAAATTTAGAAAGTCTTAGCATAGAAGAAGTAGAAGATGGATCTGGAGATCTCCTTAGCAAATCTCATAATTTTAAGATGACAAAAGGAAATGAAATGAACGAGACATTCCTGAAGCTGCCCAGTTATGTAGCATGGCAGAGCCATCCATGGTTCCAGCACCCTGGTCTCAGGAACATTGCTGGAGGTGCCCCTTGTCCTCTCTTCCCAGCCCATTGAATGTTTGCACCAAAGAACTTAAGATTTGCATTGGTTATAAATTTGTCCGTTAATGCTGTCCCATCATTGTAACCTACCTTGCTTTGCTAACATCCAGAGAACAGATAATGCACACATAACAGCCAAAACAGATAGAAGCCTGAAGAAGAACTGCTTACAAGAGAAATCTGACACGGGGCAGTTAAGACCATTGGGACTGGGCTCTTAACATAGAGTCCAGGCACTATCATGGTATCCTCCTCCTTCAACTTCTTTGGTTAATGGGACATTGTTTGAAAGGAAGCATTTAGAAGAGGAAATCTGAAGATAAGTTAGAATATATAAAGCACTTTTTAGCCTTTGGGTCACATGATTCTGATATTTATATAGAAAACACATCATCACCACCCATTAGATAAAAAGGAAGGGATCCAGGTACCAGTGATACTCTGTGTATTCCTGCATACCAAGCTGGGGGATTTAGGAGCAACCCCTCCAGAAGGAGGTATAGACATTCCCCAAACATCTCGGTAGCCTTTGGCATTGCCTCTGGTATCTTCATCACATCTGCTGTTTAGAAACCACATTGACTCACTCTTAGGTGCCTGGTAGGCTGTGTGTGCTATGAAGGGCTCCAAAATGGGTGTGTCAAGATCCCAGCTTCTCAGAAGCCTGCAATTTCCTTGGGGAGATAAGCTATAAGCTGTTGAATACTTAAGTGTTAGCAGCTGTAAATGACAGTTCAGGACATCCCAACATAGCACAGGGTGAGAACCAAATAAATTACAGTCCAAGGCTGCAGTGACAAGGCCCCTATGCAGAGGATCAGGAGGAAAGATCCCTTCACCCAGGTCCACCAACATCTTGCTCTGTAACTTGAGTAATCCTTGACCCTTGATGTTCAAATCTGTGAAGTGATGTTCACCTTGCTGGCCCCCCACAATACTCAGTCTGTAGATGGGGGGTGCTCCTTCCACAAGCTTGCTTCATCTCTCTTGCCCTGTGTCTCTGAACAACAGCCTGTCAAGTTCAGGGCTGGAACTAGGCACGTGGAAGACATGGGCCAGTTAAGAATGGGCCCCTTCCCCATACCTGATGCATTTGTAGTGGGGGTGGAGAAGAGAAAGGGGTGCTGGGAAAGGACAAGGATTCAGGACCAGAGAGCTTGAGACAGGGATATCTTGTGGGGGAGGGTAGCGCTCAAGTCCCTTGCAGAGGAGTGTAAACCAAAGCACTTTTATTTTTGGGAAAGCATCTTCAGAAAAACACTCTGAATCTGAAAACTGCTATCACCCTCCCTCATTAATTCTATATGAAACAGGGGTTCAGACAAATTCTAGCACTTTCCTATGGGCCACTGGCCTAAGGAGAGCTTAGGTACAGCAGCGATGGTGACATTTTGGCACAGCCTCCCTGGGGTGCCCAAATCACATCCCTCATTAATGCTTGGACCCTACAACACCAACCTACCTTCTGTACACAGTCATTTACCACCATGATAACATGAAGTCTGGAAGCAAATAATGGTTATGATTCTTTAGTGGCCCAGTAGTTTTAGTGGACAAGGGCTCTCCCTATCCTTGTTTGCCATTCTCATGATGACAATATGGTGGCCACAGTTCCATGCAACAAATCCTTACATGAGAGATCAAAGCGGAAGTGGGTAGGAAGGAAGGAACCAAAGGTCATTTCTCTTCACATCTCTCAATGATCAAGGAGGAAGATCTTTCCCAAACAGGATTCTTTATGTTTCACTGGCCAGAACCGGCTCAGGCGCCAATTGCAGATTAATCGTTGCCAAAAAGCAATTGTGTTGTTAACATGGACCACTCACCTTCATTGGAGGCAATATCACCCTAGGAGGTGGAAATTGGTTCTTAGAGGACCAAAAGTACCTTACTCTTTTTTAAATATAAAGTATAGGTATACATTTAGTACACAAACAGATACATAGCATATCAATGATATTACATTTTTATGGGAGGAAGCAATCTTTAAAAAATGTCTGAAAGGCTCTTTAAGGGGAAGGACCGGCTTAGACCTATTGTGATTCATTGATGGCTCTTGAGTACATTTCTTTTGGCCAGGAAGACTAGAGAATCATGGTTAAATCGGCATCAGCAATGTCTGCCATATCCTCCCTAGAAGGAAACATGCTCTGTGGGTGAAACTTGGTGGGTGTGCATATAGGTGAGAGACTTCAAGGACATGCTGTATTAAAAGGTGAAACCAGTGACCTGCTGTCATAGACAGTTTGGGCTGGCTAACTGCAGGGCTGAGCTGAGCTTGAAAGTTAAGAGCAACAACTGAATTCCTGGGCATAAAAATGGGAATTAACAAGGGACCTAGGAGAAATAACAGGGACATTTAAGGGTAGTTTTTATGAAGTTTGGCTCTGTGGTGAATGACTATGTTAAATGACTCAAAATATATTTTCCCCTCTGTGTGGGGCTCCAACAAGATGAAATCTGGATCTAGGCCGTTACGCTACTCCAGCGAACCCAGACCATTGCGCTCAACAAAAATGTCGAGGGACCCATCTCCCTGAGCAGATGGCTAACTCCTACCAGTGCCAGGATTGCAGGGGCAAAAGGGATGACTTGCAAGAGTCCATGCCTGGGGTCATCCCAGTGCCCCACCCACCCATCCTCGGATGGTAAGGTCCCTCTCTGCACTTCCCTGGGCCACTGTGATTCTCTTCTGCTAATCCCTGTCTTTGCTTAGAGTCAGCCAATATTCTCCACCCAGGAGAAGCTCTGAGTTTGGCTAAGCATTCTTTGTTGGGGGTGGGCACCAACTGAGGAGGCTGGACCAGTGACCTGGAGCCCTGGCGGAGCTTCCGCAGTTCCTCACCTACCACCCTCCATTTGGTTATCCCTGTCTTGTCCTGCAGACTCTAACTGCTGCCTAGATGTTTGCTGTGATGGCCTCTCTGGGGTCTTGGAGGTAGGGACAGGAAGTGCCACGCACACACCTCGTTCTTGAAGGAGGACAGTGAATGATGGGACTGGGAACTCTTCTGGGACTGGGAACCCTGAGAGTAAGTTGGTGCTCCTCATCAGGTATGAACTCCAGGGTCCTCTCTCCTTGACTGGGTCCCCATAGCCCACACTAATGACTCTTCTGCTAGCTTCACTAAATATCCAAACGAGTCATCTCCTGGGTCTGGGCACAAAGGTGACACTTTTTACCCTTCTTTATGCCTTTCTGTAGACCAGTGGCTCCCAGCCCTGGCTGTACATTTAAATCACGTGGGAGGCTTTGAAATCAACCTTGCTGCCCAGCACAGATCAATTCAGTCAGAACTGTTGGGGATGGGACCCAGGTTTCATGACTTTTTAAAACTCCCAGGTGACTATAATGTGCCACCAACATTGAGAAACTTTGTGTGTGTATGTGTGTGTGTGTATTTTTTCTTATAGTGACTACACACTTTTAAAATCTTAAAAAAAATAAAGCAATTCTCATTTTGGACAAAACTAACCCCCTCTCTGCTCTTTTAAAAGAGTTCTTGTATTTATCTTTCAAAATATTTTAAAAGCTTACATTTAAAAATGATTAAATGCTGGGGCTGGAGTGGTGGCTCAGCGGTTACGGTGCTTGCCTGGCATGCACAAGAACGTGGGTTTAAACCCCAGCACTACGAACACAATGAAGTCTCGGAGCAACGAAAGCCATGTGAAAAACTAAATAAAAATTGATTCTCTCTGTCTCTCTCTCTTACTGTCCCCTCTTTAAAAAAAAAAAAGAAGTCATGTGAAAAACTAAATAAAGATTGCATTTCTCTCTCTCTCTCTCTCTCTCTCACTGTCCCCTTTTTAAAAAAAATAAAAAATAAAAAAATGATTAAATGCAATGAGCAAGATTGTATTTTCAGTTCTGAACATAATGAAAATCAAGTAAGTAAAACAAAATTAGTACAATTATAATTTTAAATATAATTTATATTCCATTTACGTAAATGAGGTGATATGTTTTCATGGCCTCTTTACAAGGAGAAATACATGAAAAAGAGATTTTGAATGAGCAAGAAGTCAACTGGACATATAGTTTCTGGTGGGCACCACAAATCCTGCTTGTGTGCCGATCTTCAAATGGGTTCTTATTTCTGTACTGACCCAGATGATAGTTGTTTCTGGTGGAAGCCGAGATTTTGTAATTGCATGTTGTGTACCAGACGTGATTGTAAAAGTAGTGGGTGCTCGGACTGAGGTCATTCAGAGAAGAAAATAGAAGCTAATGGGTAAAGAAGCATGACTGCAAATAGGTCTCCAGGGCATCGTGCTTCTGTGTCCCCTGTCCGCAGGAGCAGTTGCTGAAAACAGGCAACCTGCGAGAGTTAGCCCAGGGCTTCCACCCGAGTGATTAAGAGTGGCATAGAAATAGGCTTCTTGGGTTAGGGACCCACAGGTCCTGGAGGCTGAGGCAGAGAGGCCTTGAGACCCCAACCAGTGGCAGATGGCAAGGTCCTGAAACTGTGGGACTCTCAGAGCAGCAGGTGCATGATATCCAGGGTGCAGGTCCAGCTGGACTTTCCGGTAAGGTTAACCTTTGTCCAGATCCATGATAGCTTTGTGTTGGTGACCAACATGACAGTCATATCCAATGCTTATATCTCCAAACTGTACCTCTTAATGTTACCATGAACAGCTGTCTTAATAAAGAACTTACCTAAAAATTTTTGTTAATGACAAAAGAGTGAAGGGCTGGAGAGGAGGCTTGGTGGTTATGGTGCTTGCCTGGCATGCATGAGGACATGGGTTTGAACCCCAGCACCACGTACACAATGAATGCTCAGAGCAACAAAAGCTGCAGGAACAACTAAATAGATTTGATTTTCTCTCTCTCTCTCTCTCTCTCTCTCTCGGTCCCTCTAAAAAAAAAAATATAAAAGAGTGAAAACTAATAACTTACTAGGCCCTGTCTAGACTCACTGTGTCCTATATCATGTGCTGAAATCTTATATGTGCAAAGTAGCTGAATTGCTTATATTTATACTGAAATTGGTACCAATGAGATAACCAGAACTTTGCCACTGAGTTCACAGCACTGAATATCAAAATGAGATTATAGTCAGAGTCAAAGGACCCTGAGGGAGTATCTGGGATTTGATCTAGCCCAGGGCCCTCATTTTACAAAAACTGAGAGCCAGGACACTTAGCAACATAAGGGAGTGTAAAACTGTTATAGTTCAACTTTTTGGAAAACTTGGACTAATTAGCTAAGCTACTGGGATGGCCTGCTCCAGCATGGACCTTTGTGATGGGGAGAAAATGCAGACACCCCAATACCAGCTGCTCTTCCAAATGATCCAAAAGCATCCCCAGGGGCTTCTGGGAACTCACTGTAAGCAAGTGCATCTTCATGGTAGGCCACCTCCCTGGGGAACATCATGCTTCTCCCTTGAGCTTCCGTCCAGTGACACAAATCCAGTGCAGAGACCCTAGTGCTCCCTTGGAGGAAATTGAGCAGTATTTTGGATCCAGCCTCTTCAAAGAGAAGCTACTGTCTTTGCCTGTGAAGTCCCAGCCTCTCTGTGCAGTTCTTGGGCAGGAGACCTCTACTCCCCACCCTCTGCCCCTCCCTCAGTCCCCTGCTCCCTCTGCTGAGGCCCCTTGCTGCTCAGTAGCTGTGACTTCTTGCCTGGTTTCTGTTTCTACTCCCCTGAGGTCCTTGCTCTACCCCACATTGTTCCCTTGCCCCAGCCAGCCCACGAAAGCTGATGCACACAAGCTCCTGCGTCCCCACATGCCCCACTTCAAAGCATAATTTGCCAAGCTGGTGCTCCACCAGGTGGGAGTCAGACTTAGTTCTTTCTACTCACTAGCTGGGTACATTTCTTTTCCTTTCTTTTTTTGGGGTCCTGGGGATTAAACTCAGAGCTGACACATGATTAAAAGTGCTCTACCACTGAACTACATTCCCAGCTCCCTCTTAAAAATTCCCCAGGCTGACCTTGAACATGGGATCCTCCTACCTCGACCTCCAGAGTAGCTAGGATTACAGGCATGTGTCACCACATTATTGACTCTTTTTCATTTGTTTGTTTTAAACCAATTTCTTTATGATGAAACTAACACTTTAAAAAATACATCCATTTTAACATTTAGTTCAATGAATTTTGACAAATGTACATAATCCACAACACCATCCCATTAAGAAATAGAGAATTTCTATTACTCCAAATAGTCCCTTCCCTACCACCCCAGGAAACCACAGATCTGCTTTCATTATTAATTAATTTTACCTGTTCTAGAATTTCATACAGATGGATTCATATAGTACATACTTCACTTTTGTATCTGGCTTCTTTTTCTTAGCAAGCTTTGAGATTCATGGATGTTGTTACATGTGTCAATGGTTTGCTTTTATTGCTGAATATCGTACTGAATGTGCCACAACATTTTCATCTATTCATCTGTTGATGGATTTTTTTTCTAGTTTGGGGCTATTACAAATATGGCTATGATAAATTCACATGTAGATGTTTTTATGTAGGCATGGGTTTTTATTTCTCTTGGGTAAATTTCTAGGAACTTTTGAGTCATATGATAGAAGTGTGTTTATTTTTAAAGACCTGCCAACATCTTCCAAAGGTGTTACAGCATTCCATATTCCACCATCAATCCAGAGTGCTCCGTTGCCCAACATCTTTGCTGACATTGTGTCCATTGTCATAGGGTGTAGTGATGTCATTGTGGTTGTAATACGGATTTCCATAAGGACTAACAACGTTGATCAGTTTTTCATGTGCTTATTTGGGCATTCATGTATAAAGAAAGGTATTTTTAACTTTTTTGAATGTCTTCTTGTTTGTAATGGGGATTAATCTTCCTCACCCTCTTCAGAAGGTTGATAGTATCTTCCATGGAAATATTCTTGAAACTCTGAATCTCAGCAGAAGTAATGTTGCAAGATTCTCTTTCTCTGAAAGGAGGAGCTCCTTCTCTTAGGCAATAGGTCCTGGGAGCACTCACAACTTTTCTCAGATGTCCCTCTGTCTTCCTCACTAGTTCAAGACAAGTCCCTGACTCTCTCTTACCTATTTTATGAACTCTGAGAGGTTCATTCTGTGTAAATCCCACCAGCAGCAACCTTTCCCTTCCCAACTTGGCCAAGCCTCACTGTTAAAGTTTGCTCGCTGGTGACTTTTCAGTTTGGCCCTGTGTTAGAGATAGTGCGTGCTTACCGTTCCTAGCCCGAGTCTTATTCATCCTTGCACCCTGCAGAGCCTGGCTAATTCTGTGAACATAGATGCTCCCTCGTTGCATTTTAGGAGTTGAAGATATCAAAGTGCTTCTCCATCTCTGCACCATTGGGCACCTTGAGCCATTCCATGAATACGTGTGCTGGGCCTCACTTTAAACAGAAGCTCTTGTTAACAATCCCTGCTGAGTCTATGGACAACTTTTCTCTAGGGTGTCCTTACTGGTTCATTCAGCCTTCCGGTTCTTCAACTATCCCCATTGTCTTTAGGTTACCATGGAAGAAATTCTGTCATTGGGTATTTTAAAGAGGTACTTTCAGAAAATAGTAGGTGTCCTGGGAAGGATGGTAGAAAACAGAGCTTGGTGTGGGGATATGGGTGCCCTGGTGGGCGGCGGTGAGAGCAAGACTCATGCCCAGGGGGGTCAGAGAGTAGAGCATGAGCCTGGGCTGGAGACTTCAGTGAGTGAGAACTCAGAGCCAAGGTGTTGCCCTCCTGGTACCAGGAAGCCTACAGGTACAGGCTCAGGCTAGGGTTCACAATTAGAGATGGGGCTCTAGCACAGAGAACCAGAGTAACCAGGAAAAACAGTCTGGGGCAGAACAGGGGAGGCAGGAGGCTGACTATGCCAGAGGTAAGCTGGATTCTGTGAGGGTAGAAGGAGGTCGTGGATATCCTTTCATCACAGATGAGAAAAAAGCACCATCAGGACCAAACGCAGGGTCTCCTGATGCCACCACTGGGTCCAACAACTTGGTTCCTGCAGGAGGGAGGGTCAGTCTGAAAACAAGTGTTACAGGTTGTCAAGCAAGTCAAAAGACTGCACAAAGGCCACAAATAGGTCACTTCTTAGTCTCAATTTATACAAAATGCCTAGTACAGTCCTTGTCTACCCCTCATGGAGCAGACCTTCACATGGGAGGGCTGACACTGTGCCCTGGGCACCTGTCCACCTGCCTTTATAGTAACTGCTCTCACCTCATCTAGCTTAGGAGGAGAAGCAGTTGAAAGGGGAAGATTGACTTTCACTGGCCTATCACGGTACCTTGTTCAAGGTGTCCTAAGGAAATAGCATGGTGGCAAATGCCTATAATCCCGTTGACCCAGGAAGCTGAAGCAGGAAGGCTGCAAGTTCAAAGCTAGCATCCACAACTTAGGGATACCCTGTCATAAATGAATAAATGAATGAATGAATGAATTTTTTAAAGGGCTGCTTATGTGGCTCAGTGGTAGAGCAACCCTGGGTCCAATCTCCAGAAAAAAATGTATATATATGGTCCTAAGGAGCCCATGCATGGTGTGGCTGCCAGTCATCACTGTATGGCCCTAGAAGATCTGGCTTCTCTCAAGTGCTATGGAGTCTGTAAATGTCCCCATTTACAGAATCAAAAAAGGTAGGGATGCCTATTGCCTCAGCCTTCCTGTAAAGCAAGGATTTATGTGACAACATAGACCAGAGCTGGTGAAGTCTGCTTTTATTCTTAAATTAAATGACTCTGGTTTCCAGAAATTATAGTGATGAGGGAGAAGAAAGTGGGGGTGATGGTGAAAGTAGACACACAACACACCTCAGCCTAAACTTCTCACTGTGCTGCGAGCCATTCTCCAGCCTTATCTAACTTAACTCCCCCTTGGTTCTGCCTCCTAAAAATAGTCACCCTAGAAATAGCAAATATTTATTGCCTCTTCAGATGCCTGATCTCTTTTAATCCTTATGCATCTCTGTGAAGTGAACATTGTCATTATGGCATTTTTCAGTTCCCTGCTCCAGGTTTACAGCTGGCCAGCAGCAGAGCTGAGAACAGAACTGCAGAGCTGCTGTCCCATGAGCCCCACTGACGCACATTCATTCATTCACTCATTTCAAACGAGAAAAATACCGTCAGGGATTGTGCGTGGATCTGATGACAGACGCACGATGCTGCCCTCAGGGCTGGGGTGGGAGTCACTGGCACCCAGATGCACTGCAGCCCTGTGAGTGCCAGCGCAGCCCCGACAGGTCATTGGTGCTGCCCTTCACGTGCCAACTCTCCCCGTCTGCCCTTCTTTGTCTAATCCATCTCATTCCACAATCTTTTGTCATCCTCTTCCCGCTTACGTCTGCGTTTGAGACTTCATCTGATACCTTCCGGACAGGCTTTTTCTTGTCCTCCTGGTCTTGGCCGCCCTCCAGCTCCATTCAGCACTGGCTACTCAGCATCCGGTCAGGTCTGAGCAGGGTGGGGGAGGGACCCCGAGAGGAGCCTGGGTTCCAGTTCTCACCGCTCTGCCTCTGGCCAGCAGCTAGTTAGTCCTAGGGCCCGTCCCCTAATGTTAGGGGGCCTCGGTTCCCACTTTTTGCAAAAGAAAACATAGGATTCAAGTCTCTTTCAATCCCTTTAACTTCAGGTGTTTCATGATCTGACCCTGAATCTCCAATATAGTATCAGTGCAGAATGAAAAGGGGTGAGTGGTGTCCTGAACTTTTCAGAAAGCCCACCTTTCCTTTCCTCCCCTTTCCTAGGCCTCCTTCCGGGTAAGCATCCGTCCTTCACCAGGCCACTTTTTCCTAGCTGGTACCCCAACAGCGTCCCACCGTGGGTCACAACCCACCAACTCCTCACCCTGCATGGTTTCACCCTGCATTCACCCACATTTGAGGTCCAAATGACAGACCAGGCCATGAGTCCCCTGCAGAAGCAAAGGAAGTCTAGGACTCCTAGCACCTGGCGTGAGCTCAGATCCACCTGAGTGAGCTGGCTGCCTTCCTGTGGTGGGGACCACAACTTGCCTCCCCTCCAGCAGGTGATCACAGGCTGCAGGAGAGAGGCTTCTGGCTGCCACAGACCTATTCTCCCTTTGTGAGGCCATTTATTGCTTAAGAGTATCACCCTGCAGGAAATGGAGGATGCTGGGAGCACTTTTTCTCTTTAGACAGACACTGCAGGTGCTTCTGTGACTCTGATTTTTATTCTTTCTCCCCTTCTTCTCCAAATCCACCATGTGTTGGAAACCAGTGCCCAAGCTAATGCTCTATCACACCCAGCTCTAGATGGTCCCTGTGCAAAGCCCCCGCTGTCCCTCGACAGCAGACCCTCAGCAGAGGAGGATCTTCAGCTGGGATCTCAGCGTGAGATGCCACGCTCTGGAAGATGGCATCTTAAACGCTTTGAGCCCGAGCCGAGCCCTAAGCTTCGCTTTCTTTGGGTTCCTGGCATTTGCATGAATTCTGCTCCTGCACATGCCTTTTCCGTGAATGGAAGGAGAGCAGAGATGTAGGCACGCTGTCTCCCAGATACTGGCACTTCTTAACCAATCTCCTGGGCAGGCTCCCCCCCAGGAGGAGGAGAGAAGGAGCACTCACTCTGCCTTGTGTGATTTTTACGCCTCTATGGCACATTCAAAGCTTGCTCATCACCTGCAGCAACTGAAAAGTTGTAAATGCTTAAAATGCCTGCACTATGTGCAGAGGATGAGGGTGTTAATAAGAGGCAACTCTTGGTCCTCCAAGAGCTTCCATTCCTGCACAATGTGGAACCGTGGTAAGGATTTGAAAGTAGGCAAATATGAAAAGCACACATTCCTGATCATTAAGGAGCAATGGTCTAGCAGGGAAAATACAGCATGACGCTTGTGTTAGGGTTCTCAGAGAGACGGAGCCAATAGGATGTAACTGTATACATAGCTACCTACATGTACGCAGAGAGAAAGGGAAACAGTGACAGAGACACAGGAACAGAGACAGACGCACATACCGAGGATCACTTACAGGAATCGGCTCATGTGATTGGGGAGGCTGAGCTGTCCCCCATCTGTAGGATGCAAGCTGGCGACCCAGGCAAGCTGGTGGTATAATTCAGCTGGAGAAAGAGGAGAAGATGGATATCCCAGCTTAAGAGAAGAGAGAATTTGCCCTTCCTTCACCTTTTTGTTCTGTTCACATCCTCAACAGATTGGATGATGCCCCCCAGCCTTACTCAGTCTGCTCATTCAAATGCTGTTCTCTTCCATTGAACAGCCTCACAGACACACCCAGAAATAACGTTTTTAATCATCTTTCTGTTTTAACGTTAGCTCAGTCAAAGTGACACAAAATTAACCATCAGTCAATGATATTTTATGTGATTGCCATGGCCAGTGTAGCAAGCCAGCCAACCCTCCGCTGCTGGGTGTAACAGTAGCCCCAGTTCCCTGGTCTACTCTGACAAGGCCATGTGAAGGAGAGAGCTCTGGAGCTCTGGGCTCACATATGATTCTAGGCTGCCCTCTGCCAGCCTGAGGCTTCCTGGGTCCTGGGCTCTTCATTGGACTTCCTTCCTTCACCCAGTTGTTGTGAGGACAGATAATATACACCACAACATTTGGCCAACTATAAATAGCACCAAAGTGTAGCGATTATGTTTGAAACAAAAGGTCAGTATTTTAAAACATAAAAATTTCCCAGCATGATTCTAGTTCTTTTCGGATTTCCATGGGTCTAGAGAGTTCATTTATATAGTGACAAAACAGGTACAAAGGTATCCATGTCAAAGTTATTGGGCCAATTGTCCTGCCATGACCTTCAATCAGGTCAGGGTGAATTTTAAGTGGAACTTGCCACCAGTTACATAGGGGTGATTTCCAAACTGGTTGCTGGCCTTCAAAATCTATACTGAAAATATTAGCACTTTAGCTTAAGTTATATAGGGTTTTATCACTTGCTGAATGAAAATAGCTCACCTCAGTAAGAATGAGTTTATAGACTTGGGCATATGTTTGGACAAGGTTATCCATTCACTCAACAAGCACCTGCTTGGCTCAAGGCTCTGGGAAAGCAAGGTGGTGGAGATGGGTGTGTCAGCTGTGTCCACAGAGCTACTGTCCTGTGGAGACTCAAGACATCGAGCCAGCAACTCCAACAAAGGGATTAAGAGCCAGGGTAAAGGTGCCAGGGTTGGGGTCTCACGGTTGAGCTGGTAGCTCCAGGGTGAGTTCGAGGCAGCAGTGCAGGGGTGGGATGGGGCTGGAGAGGTCCCAGGCAGTGGAAACAGCATATTGAAAGATGCCCAGGTGAGGGAACAGGCAGCAACTGAAACTAATCTGGGATCTGCTGGGTGGAGGGCAGCGGGTGGTGTGTCCAGAAAGCAGGCTCAGAACTAGCAGTCTGTGATCACAGAGGATCCCCTGTGCCATAATAAGCAGTTTTCACTTCCTCTTAGAAAAGGTGACCCTACATCCCAATATGCCAGGGACAGTCATGGTTTATGCCTCCTGCCTCAGTGTAATGATTGATAGCACCATCTCCTTTCATTCTTCAAAGCCTCCTGGGTTGGATGATAAATTATATCGTCACCTGCCCTTAAGGTTTCCAGAAAGCAGTGGAGCAAGGCAGTAACGGGTGTGAGAGAATTTAGCCCCCTCTCTAGGATGTGGGCACGCATGCGCTCAGATAGCCATCTTTCAAGACCTGAATGGGATGGTTTGTGCTTTAACAATCAATAGAAATGGTTGAGGGCTTAGCTTCCCAGATTCTTTGTGGACCGCCGGCCACTCTGCAGTTATCCAAAGAAGTTTAAAGACTAACTATTTTGGGTGGAATATTTTGTATGGAATCCTCTGAAGGTTCTAGAATTAATTTTAAAGTACCAAAGCCAAACTGGGTGTGGTGGTACATGGCTATAATCCCAGCAACTCCGGAGGCTAAGGCAGGAGGATCACATGTTTTAGGTCAGCCTAAACAACTTAGTGAGACCCTATCTCAAAATGAAATATAAAGGCTGGGGATGTGTTTCAGTGGTTAGTGCCCCTGGTTCAATCCCCAGTACCAAAAATAAATAAATAAATAAATAAATAAATAAATAAATAAAATATCAAAGCCAGAAGAGGCCAGAAGCACAGGGAAGCACTTCCTTCCAGAGGAGAAGCAGGTGAAACTTTTTTCAGCACAAGTTGGGAAAGGACAGGCAGCTAAAGTCACCTAACCTGGTGAGGTGTCACTCAAACCCCAATCCTCCCACCGCAAATCTTGTGAGGACAGGGGCCAGCTCTCCAAGGGACATTCAGGACTGGTCTCCTGCTTCCCCAACTTGGAAAATTCCCAGAGCTAAATTGCCCTGAGAATCAGGGGCCTCTGAGGAGCTCAGTTCCCCAAACCTTGCTCCAGCAGAGGAGGCCTGCTATCAAAGTTAGTGAGGGTTACTCATGGCTTAAGTGCTGTTTCCAGCCTAGAGTTGGCATTTCTGCTCTGGGTTCTCTCTCCCACGGTAATTAACTAATTAACTATCAACAATGGGGTGATGCAATTATGACACAGCGAGCCAGGCTCCTCATCCTCCCACCAAGGAACCCCCTGAGTGCTCAGAATAAAGAGAGTTCAGTCTGCGTAAGATAGGATTTGCTGGGCCCAGGACAGCCATTCTGCTCTGTTTCAGGCCTTTGCACTCCTCCCCCCTCGTCCTTGGTTCCAGAGGCAAGGCTGGGCCTATGTTGGCTCCAAGCATGAACGTTGGACTCTGGAGAAACCTACTTAGCGGCTGACTGTGGTGTGTCTTTATGACATGCCCAGTGTCGGGCCTGGAGTCAATCAGGAGACTCCCAGGGCTTCTGTGTCCTTATCAGTAAGCAGACCTAACCAAAGCTGTCCTGTGAGCCACTGTAGAGTGTTCTGTGACGCACACTGCAATCCTTCATTGAACAAGTGTACAAATTGAGGCCCAGGCCCTTAAGGGACTTGCAGGGACCACCATGAGGCAAGTGGAACTGAGGGTCAGAATCTGGGGTACCTGAGCCCAGACAGCCTTTCCCTCCATAGCTCATGGAGGAAGGCATCTGGTTTGATGGAGCTCTCCTGACAGGCAGCACATCTAGTGGGTGTCCATTACTCTGTCCTGGCTTCACAAGGTGGAGGCCAAAGAACTCCACTAGGCAGAAAGTTGGAGGCTGGGAAGCTGCAGCAGGCACAACTAGGGAACCCCTAGCGAGTAGTCCTTGGTGTTGTGGCCCAGCATAGGGTCCCAGGATCTTCAGAGGCCCACAGGCATTGGCCTGGGTTGGAACTAGAGCCACCACGGGGTGCAAGTTGGTCCCTAGTTTGTTTATTTATTTTTTTAGGTTATATTCCTTACTAACTGCCTCCTTTGTCCCTGAGATGCCTGGCAGGGATGCTGTGTAAAAGCTCTTCCGTACCAGACTCTTGATACTCTACTTTGGAATCTTGAGAGAGAATAATTATGGAAACAGCCTTTGTTGGAGCCAGAACTGGGTGCTTTGTCTTCTGTTGGGTGATGCATCCCCAGCTCTGCGGTCCTCCCACGGGAATCCTCAAGCTGCCTTCACCTCTGACTCCCCAAAGCACTTAGCACAGGAGCTCGACTGGACCACTGCTCAATCAGGCTCCTATTGGTAATCACAGGCTCTGTTCTCGGTACTTCTCATTTCTTTCCAAATCCTGTCAATGTGATTCTAAATATGTTAGCATCACTGCAATGGTATTCAAGTGCTATTTGATTCTCAAAAATTTTTATTTGACATTATTTTATCTATTATACACTTCAATGCATAATCTACATTCTTGTCATTGTTAATAACTGTGCTGGATTCCAGGGTCCCAATGTCCTGTGCTTTGTTTAAGCATTCCCCAATCATTGGGCACTTGGCTTGCCTCCAATGTTTGACCTCTATAAATAGCACTGCCAGGCCACCTGGCTTTTCTCTCCTTCACCTGGACATGAGGCGGTAGGGTGGGATGGGGTAGGGAACCTCTTCTCCATATTTCCAGAAAGCCATATTCTCCTGGAGGCTTTCCTAGGCTGAGGGAAGTAGAGGCCAAAGCCTGCTGCTTCTGTCACAGACAAGCTGGTATCAAACTGTCCTTAGAAGGCTTCTTGTCTGGTCTGTGGTGCCCCAGCAATGGGAGAGGGTGATTAGCTGGTGGAGGCCTCTGGATCCTTACTTGGCAGGGCTCCCACAGCAAGCTGTTTACTCTGGAACTGGCTTCCCAGGTATGGTGGCTGTGTTGGAACATCCTGTCAGACAGGCCCTGAGGGTGGACCTGATAACATGGCTTATATTCCTGGGAGGTTATTTCAAGGTTACGCTGGGAATCACACCTTATTAAAAAGTGAGCTAAAAATAGATCATAGAAGTAAGTGTGAAATGTATAACTATAAAACACTTAGAAGAAAACAGGAGAAAATCTTTATGATATTCAGCTAGGGAAAAAAATCTCTTAGCTATGACACTTAGAGCATGATGTTTGAAGGTATTGAGATTGTTCTTGTCTTCTTGGTGGTGATTACAAGAATCTGTGCATATATTAAAACTCAGAGGATTCTACATCCAAAAATTGTTGCATGTAAGTTTAAGATACAAAAAGCTGACCAAGTACTGTGGTATCATTAACTGATGTGAGTCTCCTAAGTAGCCATTGGTGAATCCATTGGTCATTTAAAGGAAGGAATGGATTGCTCATTCATTACTAATTTAAGAAATATTTATGGGCCCTTGCTACAAGCACAGTTCTAGGTACAGGCAGAAAGCAGTCCTGCTGTAAGATACTTCCTATTCCAGGAGTAGGTGATTCTTCTGAAGTCTCAGGATGGTGACAATGAAAATGGATAGGAAAGGGCTGCTCTCCCAGAGATTGTCCTGGGAGAAGCACTGATGTACCTGAGGTGTGTGTTCTCGAGCAGCACTTTCTATGGGGAAGATTCCGGTTCCACCGCTTTTTAGCTCTGGGTGAGACCTTGAACAATTTACTTCATTGTATCTCAGCTTCCTTACCTCTAAAATTGAGATGATTGTGCCTTAGGTTGTTGTGGGGTGTGGTAAAGCTCATGCAAGTGAATCAGTCTATAAAGGGCTTAGAGGGGTACTGATAAACTGCAAACACTCCGAAGGGTTGGATCTTAGTGTGTACTAGGCTCTTAAAATACAGCTTCCCAGTTGTTCGAGGTTAATATTATCATTTCACAGAGGAGGAAATACAAACTCCTCTGCTAGGATCTGAACCCAGGTCTTCTGGCTCTGTAGTTTGGACTGTTACAAGTCAGGTCTCACTGCTTCCTTCTTGTCCCCCTGGCTGCAAATTCTAAACCCTGATGCTGGGTGGGCCCTTAAGGCTGAATGAAAACTTGGACTACAGAGTGTGGCAGAGAATAGGAGAGAGAAGGAAGAGATTGGGGGGATGCTTGTGTGGGAACCTGGCACAGAATTCACTCAGGATGCAAAGAGTGGACTTTTTTGTTTTCAGAGGACAGACATGCAAGGTGGTGACTCAATGTTTTGCCCACACATTCCCTCTTTTCTCTTGGCTGCCTCAACTGATTGAAGTCATCAGTTAATGATGTGGCAGGTGCAAACGTAGCACCCACTGGTGGTTTGCCCAGCCCTGGAGGATACCCCACCTCCCTGCCTAATATGGACAGAATATCCTGCCACTGGGCAACAGTAACAGCAAACAGGCCTGGGGACAGTGAATCAGAGCATCCCACTTGCCCACACGGACTGCACCACTCCACCCACCAGCAGGAAGGAAGGATCCATGGCTGCACCACCAGTTGTGGTAGGTGGGGAGCCTTTGAGTCCCCCATTCTAATTGCAGACAGTTGCCACTCATTACGTGCTTATGTGCAAGGGTGGAGAAGTGTACATGGCCATCCAAAGGGAAAACTTGGATATATATTTGGCATTTGATGGGTTTATAGATAGACAACTGCCATCCACATTTGCAGTCTGAATTCCAGACTCTTCTGTCCCCTGGTCTAGAAGAGATACCCACCCAAGTGTTCCCCACACTCCCTGCATGTGCCATGTCCAAACCTCTCAATATCCTCTTCCCTTAGTTTGCTCTTTCTCCCGTTCCTGCAGTCTCGGTTGGTGATAGATTCTACTAAGCACCCAAGCCAGAGTCTCTGAGAGGACTCAGCATGCACTTTTTAATTTTAATAAGCTGATTTTAGTTGAGGTACAAATAGTTCCCATATGTCTCCCTTTCACCCTAGACCCCTCATTACTAACATCTTGCATATTGTATGGTACATTAAAGTTATAGTTGAAGAGGCAATATTGATACGTTATTACTAGTGACAGTACAAGGGCTCACTCTGTGTGTTTTGACAAATGGATTCTCCATGATGTTATGATGGGAGAAATACAACACCAAGATGCACATTTTAGTACAAAGTTCATTCCTAGAAAAGAGAGTGGCTTGAAAGTGCGGTCCACATTGAGCAACCCCCACCTCGAGAAAAGCATCAGGACATCACTGGCAGCACTTAACTGTCCTTCACCCCCTGGTTCCAGGAACACCTGAAAACCTTGATGGCTTCCAGGTTGGTCCTGGCTCCCACTCTCTGTCAGAAGGGAGCTGCCTGTGGTTTGTAGATTGACCCTTCTCTTAAAGGAAGGTCACACACACAGGACTATGGGATGATCTAGTGATCTTTGGTGTAGAATACATACAATAGATCAACTTGGAGTTCATTTTCTTTCTTTTTTTTTTTTTTAAAGAGAGAGGGAGACAGAGAGAATCAATTTTTATTTAGCTTTTTTTCATGTGGCCTTCGTTCCTTTGACACTTAATCGTGTATGTGGTGCTGGGGATTGAACCCATGTACTCGTGCATGCAGGTCAAGCACCAAGCCACCGCTCCAGCTCAGAACTCCATTTTCTCAGCCACTGTTAGGCCTGCTGGGGGCAGGGCTTCAGCCAGGCCTCATGGCCAGTCATGGCAACAGACTAGGGGTGTGGCTTCAGCTACCTAGCCCCGTCATGGCCCTGGCTAAGGGGCAGGGCAAAGGGCAACTAGCCTGTGAAAAGAACAGCCAATTGGGATGCTGGCAGACAAGCTCCAGTGGATTGATGGACGCACCAGCCAGTCTCTGAAGGACCAACCCCATCATGAACTTCCAGTTAGCCAGCAAAACCAGCTGCCTGGCGAAGGTCCAGCGCCATTTTCCCTGCCTGCCATTCTGGCCGGCCGCCACTTCCCATGCCCACCCTCATTATGGCAGCGCAGGTGAAATTGGTCTGAGAGCAACAAATCCCAATAAACATCTCCGCCTGAATTTACATCGGTATCATTTTTACTTTTTCTATGTTTTACAACCACAATGCCTGGAATTCCTTTCTCAGGTTTTGGACCTTGTCATTTTTTCCCACTCATGGACCTAATTTCCACAGTGGGGTTCTCTACCTAGAGGATTACCAAAGGTGGGGAGGTAGAGGTGACTGTCAGCTGTCCTTGCTGGTGAGAGGAAACGCAGCACTTCCTGCTTTCTCCTCCTCCCATAAGGCCCTGGTGCTCTCTGGGGGTGGGCAGTGGGTCCAGGGAAAGATGGGGAGGGAGCAGAAAGAGGGCAAGAAACGGAGGAATTCAGCTGCATTCCTCCTCCTCACTGTTCCCACAACCAAAGACTTCTGTTAGCCTTTCAGTCCTTCCCTACCGAGATAGTTAACTTTATTTATTTATTTATTTATTTATTTATTTATTTTGAAGAAGCACCGGAATGATCTGGAATACCTCCACTTGTTACAGGGTAATTCATCGAGAAAAGGAATGCATTGTTCAAATTTCTTAGCCTTTTTTTTTTCTTTTAATTTGAGTAATGTGGACTGCTAAGCTCTCCCCACCCACCCCAGCATTAAAAAAAAATCCTTTAAAGACTCCTTTGAAGGTAGTCTTTCCAATGATGTTTATCCTTAGATTTAGGTGTACTTTGTGTGCTATGGGGTATGATGCAGAGCAGGGTCACCTATGTGATGAACATTCTTTACCCATCTCCAGAAAAAAAATCCACTTTGATTAGGCACAGATATTTTGTATACTTGGAGCAGGGGGTGGGTCTTGGATCCTCTGCAGCCCACCTCATGGTGGCCACTAGGATCAGAAACTTTAAGCACAGCTGAGTGACCTTGAGCCAATCCCAGCCCAGTTCCAGGTTTCTCCTCTGTGAGATGTTAACTGTAGGCTGGAAGATCAGTCAGGTTGTCTCTCCTAGCTTCCCCATTCTGATCCACATCTGGGCTTCCGTGGGCGTGGAGTGACTGACTTTAATAAATAATAAAATTAGCTCATACCTGTAATCGCAGCAACTCAGGAGGCAGAGGCAGGAGGATCGCAAATTCAAACCCAGCCTCAGCAACTTAGCGAGGTTTTAAGCAACTTAGCAAGACCCTGTCTCAAAATAAAATATATTTTTAAGAAAGGACTGGGGATGTGGCTCAGTGGTTAAGTGCCCCTGGGTTCAATTCCTGGTACCCCCCCCAAAATAAAAAATAAATAAATAATAGGCTGTGCCCACTGCTTTCTGACCCCACCCTTGCCACAGAAGTGCCAATAACATCTCTACCCTGCCACTTCATCAACTTTAACCTCCCCATGACATCGTCCTCACTGGAAAGGGGGGTTCCCCCCAAAGAACCTGATTTCCCCTTAACAACCTTTTATGAATATTGTACAAAAGCTTTTATTTCAGTGGAAAACGGAGGGCCATCTGCAGCACAGTCTTCTGGGTTATCAGATTATCCTGTTCATTGTTTTTGAGCTATTTCGCACAGTTCTATAAATTCTAAGTAATAGATATGTAAATTCTGTACCGTTTGATTGACTTCCTTCCCTTTTGGAAAAATACAGTCTTGTCTCCATTTGCAAAGCATCCCGGCATTCCTTTACTTCATAGAAATGCATGTGTTTCTGACTTTTCTTTTGAACATCTGCCTGGTTTCCTGGTATCAAGAGTAAATAAATTCTTTAACATACATATTTTTATATCTGTTAGTGAATCATGACTTTTATCTTTTTCTGAAAATTGTCTTTTAATGATGTATGTCTCTTCTGAGGCTTTTAGAAGATTGTTTCTATTTCCAGGCTGTGATTTGAATTGTGTTGAATTTCATCCCTCTCTGATCCTTACCAGTTGCCCCTCTCGCCCCCTCCCTGCCCACCCACACATGACTCCTCCCAGATTCCTTTGCTCTTTTACCCCAGACTTGGGCAAAATCAGGCTTGCACACATCCGGACCCTGCTGGAAACCAAATGTTTTGAGGTTTGTTGTGTTGGAAATTTCAGCTTCGGCACTTAAGAAATACAGCCTGGGCATGTTGTGGTATTTAACATCACTTAAGTGCTGCCTCTTCAGTGCCAGGAGACACAGACCATACTTAGCATTTTCCTAGCTTTGGAAGGCAGACTTAGGGCCTGCATCTTTTCAGATAATTGGTATGACATTAATTATGTGAATAATTTAACTCTTAGCTTCAGAGATTTTTACTTTAAAACAGAGGGAGTTTAATGTTGAGGTGGCTCTCTGTTACCTTCAGTTAATGTTTTTGTTTTTGTTTTCAGTGGCGTTCATTAAGAACTACAACAAACCGGAGTGTAACATTGCTAGTATATTTAGGCTGGCTTATTTGGGTGTGCACGCATGTGTGAAACACACACAGAAGATAGAGGAAATGAGACAAGGCCCCACCAATTTGCAGTGTACTAACTAACTGTGATACTGAGGTTCATGATTTCCTTTTCTGCAGCTGTTAGGGTTTGAGCCCCAAACATTTCTTATCCCAAGGAAACAAGAGCCCCTGCAGGCAGCACAAGTTCATGGCTTTCCTGGTCCTCTGGCTGAGTAGGAGGCTTTTTTTTTTGAACAAGCTAATAAGAGACAGTTGACTCCTGGTCAAGTTCATAACCAAGGGTAGGAGGGAGAGGAAGTGAATGAGCCTCACTTGTTGAACTTTCTTCTTCTTCTTTTTCTCTTTAAATTTAACCCTTTCTTGACACTGGTGTGGGAAAAGTACATTTTAGTCCCAAAGGTCATGGTTCCAACCTTACACTTGCTTAATGTGAGAAACTTGTTGCCGCATCAGAGAAAGACGAAGGGAAATTTCATGGGATGCAGTTTGTGCGGGAATTTTTTTTTTCCCTGAAAATGGGGACTGAAGATTGATGGCAGGTTAGGATAAAGCCTAGACCCTGTGCTCCGAGAAAGTTTATCTGGATGGCTCAGTGAAAACCCAGGAGGCCATTTCAACATTTTATGAATAAAATTCTTTATTAACATTTTTTCTGTTAGAGACAGACTTGATCCCAGACTAATGTAACTGCTGCACCAGAACTATTATTGTAATTTTGAGGCATCATGTCACATTATAAAAGCACAGTGCTAGAAAAGACTCTAATTTACCCCACTCTTTGAGACACCAGATGGTACAGGCACACTGAGAAAATTGTTCTGTGAGTGGGAGAAAATCTGTGACGTCATAGACAGGAGAAGTCATGGATGCCAGGGTCTCTAATTGAACTCGGTCAAAGCACAAAATGATAGCAATTTAATTTGAAGATCATCATTGGCTTTATTTTCAATTCTGGAATCAGGCAACCTTTCATTCCATAAAATGGAATAAGGGTTCCAATGGAATGAACTTAAGAAGTTGGTTTAACAGAGGACTGCTGAAGAAAGCAGAAACCAGGATCAAGAAGGGTGTTGACCATGCCAAAGTTACCTTCCTTTCAAAGCAGGGACAGAGACGCACACACATATATGTCTCTCTGCCCGCCTCATCTTTTCCATCTATCTTCTTCTTGCAGCCAGAGTGGTTTTCTTAAATGCAAACCCTATCATGTCCCTTTCTTGCTTAAAAATAATTGCTGGCACCTCACCGCTTGCCCCAGTAATGGCAAAAATTGGCCCTAGATTAAAGGTTGCTTTGGCTCCACCTAAAGCGCTCGTAAGCAAATCTTGAAAGATTAAACTATTTCCAAGTAGTTTGAGCCCAGAATGGAAAATCAAATGTATTCTTAAAAAAAAAACAACTCCAACATTCAACAATATGAAATTCACATTACCTGCATCCAATAAGAAATGATCAGACATCAAGGAACCAGAAAAACAAAATCACACTGATGACAAAACAGTAGACAAGAACCTTTAAAATATGTTACAAATGTTCTCCATGTGTTCAAAAGATAGAGGCAAGCAAGAGCATATTAAGGAGGAACAAGAAAATAATATATATGCATATATATATATTAAACTTCTTGAGATTAAAAAAAACTACTAGAGACACATAACTGAGATAAAAAAAACACAATAGATGGGAATAAGAATTAATCAGACACGCCAGACTGAAGGAAACAAGTGAACAGCTCAGTGAGCTATAGGAGAACCTCAAACAATTTGATATATAAATAATTGCAGTTCCCAAGGGAGAGCAGAAGAGTAGAAAAAGAAAGGGAAGAAATAATAGCTGGATTATTTTCCTAACTTGAAGCAAGGATCCAGGAAGCTCAGTAGACCCCAACCATAAGAACCATACAGAAACTTCGCCGATCTCTGTAATCAAATTGCTTTAAAAAAAATCAGAGGAAAATCTTAAAAAGCTAGGGAAAGGGCATAAAGAACAGAGAGAATGATAGCAAATTATTGTTGGAGATGGTGCAAGGCAAACACAGTTAGCACTTTCTTTTTTTTTTTTTTTGTACCTGGGATTGAACCCAGGGGAACTCAACCACTGAGACACATCCCCAGCCCTTTTTATTTTATTTTGAGACAGGGTCTCATTAAGTTGCTTAGGGCCTTGCTAAGTTGCTGAGGCTGGCTTTGAACTTGTGATCCTCCTGCCTCACCTTCCCAAGTAGCTGGGATTACAGGCATGCATCACCACACCCAGCTGACAGTCAAATTTTTAATGAACTGAAAGAAAATGCTGTGAACCTCGAATTCTATACAGAGCAAAAATATCTTGCAAAAATGAAGATTAAATGAAGATGCTTTTCAGACATACAAGAGCTAAAAAAATTGATCATCAATCCTGCAGAGAAGTTGAAAGGGGACTTTGGAAAGGAGGAAAACAAAATCAAATAGGAGTCTTGATATACACAAAGGAATGAAGAGACTGTAAATGGTAAATACAAGGTAAGTATCTTTTTTTAAAGAAAGAGGGAGGAACGGTGAGAGACAGAGTGAGAAAGAGAATCAATTTTATTTAGTTTTTCATGGGGCTTTCGTTGCTCTGACACTTTCTTGTGTACGTGGTGCTGGGGTTCAAATCCGAGTCCTCACACATGCCAGGCGGGTGCCATAAATGCTGAGCCACCACTCCAGCCCCATGGTAAATATTTTTTAAATTCTAATTTATTATAAAATTGTCTTTAATCAATGGAGAAAAGATAACTTTTTGAACAAATGGGGCTGGGGAATCTGGTTTTCTGAATGTAGAAGAATGATAAAGCATAAAAATAAATAAACAAAAATTTTGCATATTTACAGGATGGAGATTTACTCATAAAGAATGAAATTGCAGCATTGGACAGCAAATGGATGGAACTTGAAAACATCACAATTCAGAAAGTCAAGGGTAGAATGTCTTCTCTCATATGTGGAAGGGGAGAAAACGGAATAGCTATCATAAAAATATAGAGATGATAAGGAATGAGAATAGATCCTTATCTCTTACCATGTACAAAAGTCAATTCAAAATGGGTTATTAAAGGCTTAGGAATTAGCCAAGAAACTACGCAGCACCTAGAAGAAAAAGTAGAGGCAACCATTCCAACACAGAGGTGTAGCTAACAAATTTCTCAATAGGAATCCTAAAGCTCAGGAAATAACACCAAGAATCAAAGGAAGGGAAAGCATCAAATTAAAAAGCTTCTGCACAGCAAAGGAAACAAGTAAGAATGTGAAGAGAGCACATAAAATTAAAGCACAAAAATCTTTGCCAGTTACTCTTCTGACAGAGGCTTAATATCTGAATATATGAAGAACTCAAAAAACACACACACCCACAAATGATCCGATTAATAAATGGACTCATAAAATAGACACTTTTCAAAAGAAGAAATACAAATGGCCAACAAATATATGAAAATGTTCAATACCATTAGTAATTAGGAAAATGCAAAATAAAATGATACAGATTTCCTCTCTCTCCTGTCAGAATTGCAGCCTTCAAATATACAAATGATAAAAACATGCTGGAGAGAATGTAGAGAAAGAGAACACTTTTACACTGTTGGTGGGATTGCAAATTAGTACAACCACTGTGGAAATCAGCATGGAGGTTCCTCAAAAGGCTAGGAATGGGGGCTGGAGCAGGTGCTCAGTGATTATAACACTTGCCTAGCATGCATGAGGATGTGGGTTCAAACCCATGTACATAACGAATTGTCGGAGCAAAGAAAGCCACATGAAAAACTAAATAAAATTGATTTTCTCTTTCTTTCTCTCTCTCACTGTCCCTATCTCTCTCTTAAAAAAAATAAAAATAAAGAAGACTAGAAATGGAACTACCATATGACCCAGATATACCACTCCTTGGTATTTATCCTAAAGAATTAAAGTCAGCATACTACAGTGGTATATGCATAGTCATGTTTATACCAAGACAGTTCACAACAGGCAAACTATGTAACTAGCCAAGTTGTCTATCAATAGATAAAAGGATAAAGAAAACGTGGTATAAATACACAATGAAGTTTTATTCAGCTATAAAAAATTAAATTATGTCATTTTTAGGAACCCGGATAGAACTTGAGAATATTATGTTAGGCAAAATAAGCCAAAGGTCATATGTTTTCTTTCATGTGTTGAAGCTAGAGGGGAAAAATGGAAAGAAATGTGTGTGTGGTGAGGCGAATCTCATGCAAATCAAAGGGAGATTTGTAAAGTGGAGGAAGGGGACCAGGGAGAGAGAGGAAGGGAAAGAAAGCAGAAATACTAGTCAATGATGCTCGTCAAATTAAATAGTAGCATCACGTGCATGTAAAAACATATCCCACCAGTATGTACAATTATAAGGCACCAATAAAATATGGAAAAGACCTTTTAAAAATCTTTAAAGCAACAACAATAATAATGTCATGTGGGGTTTATATTACATGCACAAGGAGGATGTGAATAGAAGTCTACTTTGAGGTTCTTATGTTATATGTGAATTGGCATACTATTAGTTGAATATTGACTGTGGTAAACCCAAAAGCAAACATCCTAAAGTGAAAAAAGCATAACTATATAACAGGAGATAAAATAGGGCTGGAGCGGTGGTGGCTCAGAGGTATCACACTTTCCTGGCATGCGTGAAGTTTGAACCCCAGCACCACATTCACAGCTAAGTGTCAGAGCAATGAAATCCAGATGAAAAACTAAATAAAGTTGATTTTCTCTTTAGAGAGAGAGAGAGTGAAATAAAATTATGAATCATTTACACAAAATGAAAATACAAAAAATAAGGAAGCAAAACCAGATGGGACAGGGGCTGGAGCAGTGGCTCACTGGTTACAGTGCTTGCCCTCCATGCACAAGTACATGGGTTCAAACCCCAGCACCCACATACACAACTAAGTGTCAGAGCAATGAAAGCCATGTGAAAAATTAAATAAAATTGGTTTTGTCTGTCCCTCTCTCTCTGTCTCTTTGTCTCTCTCTCTCTCTCTGTCCTTCTCTTAAAAAAAAAAAACAGATGGGACAAATAGCAAAGATCAAGATAGTAAATTCAGTATTGATCATATAAAAATCAATAATTACATTAAATGTAAAGTATATAAATACCCTATTTGAAAGGCAGAGATTATCAGACTGGATTTTTTAAAAAGGCAGATTTTCTGCTCTTTCCATCAGAAACCAAATTGAAATATGAAGATATTAATAGAATAAACAAAAAAAGGATGGGAAAATATATGTCATGTTTGCACTGATCAGAAAAGCTTCCTCTTTGTAACAGGGACTAGTTGGGTGAAGCTGTTTGGGAGGGACAGGAACAGAGAAAGATGTCAGAACCTTTCCTTGCTGTGGAGGCTGAGTCTCCTTCCTCTACCAACTGCTGTATAATAGGGTACAAGCAGTCCCCAACACTCACTGTGATCAGCCATGTGAGAGGGAAAACAATAGAGGAATTGGTGGCGGGGAGAGAAGGTCTACTGATGAAAGACTAAGATTATGTTCATGTCAAGGCTATGAGAATAGAACTCACAGGGAAACTGGGGATAGGACCCAGGTCAGCACGTCTCTGAAGCCAGGAGGATGTGGGTGCTGAGTACAGAACAAGGTTCCCTAGTGAGTTGGTATTATTTATTATTAATCAGACCCTTAAAAATTACTGTTGGGTGCAGAATGCTAGCGAGTAAGGAGTACTGGACCATCCAAAGGGTACAGGACATTCATAGGGTATAGCTTTTTGCTCAGGTGCTGATGTGAGCTCAGGCCCAGCGCAGTGTAACTCTTTCATTCAGTTGGAATCAGTCCTTCCCACACCAAAGCTTAGCTACATTTGCAGAGCCAAAATCCATCTTCCTGGAACTTGGTGCCATGGTTGCTTATGGTCACCTTTGTATTGACAGGAGCCGTCATGACTATGAGGGAGTTTCCAGGATGCTTATTGATAGGCAGGTGAGCAGAGGGAGAATGATGGGGAGGCAAGAGAGTCAAATGAGGGCTGAAGTTGAGGCAGATAGTGGAAATTTGGACCAGGGAATCTCTCCTGTGCCCAGGTGTGTTAGCCAGGTTTTTCATTGCTGCAACCAAAAGACCCAACAAGAATAATAAGAGAAGGAAAAGTTTATTTGGGGGCTCATGATTTCAGAGGTCTCAGACAATAGACAATAGGCTCTGTGCCCTGGGGCTTGAGGTGAGGGTGACTATCATGGCAGAAGAGGGTGGTGCAGGAAAAGAGGCTCAGGACATCACCAGGAGAGGCAGAGAGAGCTCCACTCTTCAGAGACAAAGTATAAACCTCAGAGGAATGACCCCAATGACTCTCCTCTTCCAGCCACACCCTATCTGCCTGCAGTTAGCACTCAGCTAATGTCTATCGGGATTAGTTCACTGTTAGGTTAAGTTAAACTAACTGGGTTAACCCAGTCATTTCACCTCTAAGCCTTGCATTGTTTCACACATGAGCTTTCGGGGGACACCACATATCTAAACTGTAACACCAGGCTAACAGGTGGCCCATGGAAAAGTCCTTCATTGGGGGAGAAATGCCAAAGCTAAGACTGTCCATCCTGGGGAGCAGAGAGTTCAGGACTCTGAGCAGGATTTCTGAAATGTTTAGGCACTTTAGGAAATTCTTCTTCAGAACTGAATTTCTGAGAAGCTTCCCTAAAACTCCACCCACTTGATCTCGCATAGGAATCTCCATGCATGTGAACCACTATGGGGCCCAAGAGAATCCAGGACACTCCTCTGGATGGAACCAGTTCACAGGGATGCCTATGCTGAGGACAGGTGAGTCCTCACAGTTCCAGGCTTCATTGCTTTCCCTGTCTCACTGATTCTTCCAGAAAAGAGCACGCTCCCACAGGCCACTGTAGAAGTACCTCAAAGCTGCTTAAACACCCCAGCTCCACCTAGACTAGTGCCATAGCCACCAACTAGACCCTCTGTTTTGAGCCTCTGCTTTCTATCCAGCTCTGAGTATTATCTTCTACAAATCATGCTGCTTCTTATCACAGAACAAAGTTCGTATTTTTCAGCCTGTAGTTGTCCACCAATCTGTATTTTCCTCTTCATGTGAATGATATGCTTTCATACCTAGCTGGGATGCCCCAGGGCACACATCAAAATGGTACTGCTTTATCAGAGTGTGCATTTCTCAGGAATCAAGAACAAAGGAAGAGGGTATCAAGGCAGGAAGCCAGGAGGGCCAGTGCCATGGTGTGCTATGGAACAGGCTGCCATTTGTACTGAATCGACGGCTGGCTTGATACTATGGGACCATCTTCAAACAGGTTATACAGGCATCTGAGTCTCAGGATAGCTTGTCCAGGGACAGGAAGAAGGAAAAAAATTTCCTGTGTCCATTGGTCAAAGTCTGTGGACTTTACCCTAAAGGGTTTCACGTGAGACTAGATAGTGGCAACCCACCTCAGAGACTGGAGAGGAGTCTGAGACAGGAAGGAGAGGTGTGTGGAGTGGCAAGGGCCACTCAGAAGCATCTGGGGCACAGCCAGTAGTTAATGGCCCCCAAAATCATGAGGGTCTGTAAGTGGTGTCTCACCTATCCTTCAGCCCTGCACTTTCCACCTGTGGTGACCTCAGCAAACATTGAGGAGGTGAAGGTGCAGTTGAAAGAATTCAGTTCCTTTTGTTCATGAGTTAGGATCTTTAGTAAGCAATGATTTTGTTGAGTGCTTGGCTGGCTGCTTGGGAAATAAATGTTCAATAACCGTTTCCTACCATTATTGACTGCAGCCATCCACGATGTCCATCGTGCTTTGTCTGACCATCCCCTAGCCCTGCTCCTAACACATGGCAGGTGGTCCTTTCCCAAAGGCAGCTCCCCTCTCCCCCACATCTCCCATGTCACCCAAGTAACCCATGGGGTAGAGTTGGTCATGGAAAGAGAAAATGGGCCTGAGGGAAGATAGGGTGGGGCTGTACCCAGTGAGAGGACCTTCAGCTGTGGCCCCCAGATGGCTTCCTCTGGCCCTGCCCTCCCTGTGTGCCCTGCTTCTCTCCACTTGGTCAGCAGACGTGAACCAGCTCAGTGTGCCTCCTGCCCAGCTGCCCTGGTGGGGCCCCACTGGTACACAGGAGCAGTTCAGGAGCTGGAGGTTGTTGCTGAGGGTGAGCACAGGTTGGTCTCAATCATGTGTGGAAAATGCCAGGAGCTCCCTCGTTGGGGCAGCTGAAGTCTGCCACCAACCACTCTCTTAGTGCCTCCCTCCCTTGTTGATGTAAGTCAACTCCTCACTCCTTTGTGGCCTGGGTCTCTGCCCTCCACCCCTCATCTGTAACCAAAGCCTGCTGGCTTTAGCGATTCAGTAGTTCTACTTGGGGCCTAAACGTAGAGTCAGGTTTCCCCAAGAGGGGCTGAAACTATATTCAGGACTCCATTCACAAGCAGAGTCCCATGGCCTTCCCCAATCTAGATGAACCCCATGGCCTGCCCCAGAAAACTGCTCTAGACCTGTTTGAAGAGGTCCAAGAGGAAAATCCAGAAAGCTCTGGCAGAGGGGGTGCAGCACAAGAACTTTGTGTGTGAACCAAGTAAGAGTTTAGCAAATAAGTTGTGGAACAATCTATGTGGTATTGTATGTTCCTCACTTTAGAATTATGGTTAAGTAGTGTGACTACTGTTAGTTTCTTTATCCATCGAATAAGTTCCAACTCTAGAAGAAAGAGAGATGATCATGAAGTTCAGCAGTAGGGGGAAGAAGGTCCATAAGCAAGCCACCAAAATATGTGTATGGAGTTTATGGAGGAGGAGAAACCAAATCTGCCTGAGGGAATAAGAAAGGAATTATGGAGAAGGGCTTTTTAAATTGGGTTACAAAGGATCAGGAGTTTGCTGGGGGAAAGTAGAGAGGCTATGAACAGGATTGGTGCAATCTAGGTAGAAGGGAAAGTATTTTAAGCTATAGGGTACATGTGTGTATTTATTAATAATCTAAAGTTTTATCAAATACCTGCTAGGTGCCAGGTCATTGGTTAAGTGCCAAGAGTGCAGAAAAGAACATGGCAGACACCATATTTTCATCTTTCCACTGGAAAAACAGAAATTACACAGACAACTATGTACTTACAATTGTGCCACGTCTGAGAAGGGGAAGAAGGAACAATATGATGGGGAGGGATGGCCCATTCCCTCTGAGGATCAAGAAAGGCCTACTTGGGAGAGACAGCTGAGCTCACTGCGGAGGTCTCAGTGGGAGTGGCCAGGCAAGGCATTCCAGAAAGAAGCAGCATGTGCAAGGAACCTGCAGTTGAAGGAGCGTTGTGTCCAGAGCATCTGAAAGTGATCCACAGCGGAGCAAGACCCAGGCTCGGAGAATGCTCAATGCGTGTGCATTACAGAGTAGACTCCCTGGCTATTGTGTGCGGAATGGAGTGGAGCTGGAATGACCATGCAGAGGCCAGTTAGGCCAGTGATTTCCAGGTGCAAGATAGAACTACCTGGACCTGGATGTCTGGAGCCCACTTCCAGAGATTCTGCTTTCCTTGGTTGGGGGTGAGGCTCCTGTACTAGCAATTATTGCAAGCCTACAGGTGACTTAAATGTATATCCAGGGTCCAAAGCTGTTGGGTGAGAAGGACATTTCTTTAAAGAAGAAGAGGAAGAATGAGAAAAAGGAAGAGGAGGAGGACGAGAATGGTATCATGTAGTCCAGGTGATAGAAGAGGTACCTATGGTCACACTCTACCTTGGCTGAGAGTAATGGTGATGGAGACAGCAAATGATGGGTATTTTAGGGGAAGAATAAGTAGTGGCAACCAAGAACTGCCCTATTTTTGGCTTGGGAAGTTCACTGAGAAATAAAATACTGGGGAAATACCAATTGTGGGTGTAGACATGAATCCAACTTTGGTCATATTGGGTCTAAGGGACCTGTGAGTCCCCTAAGGGGACAGCGGGCAATTGGGGATCAAGACCTGGAGCTCAGAGAAGTCTGGGTTGCACATATATGTTTGAGAGTCTGCAATGCGGAGGGGATTGCCTGGTGAAATGGCAGAGCACTGGACTGAGAGGACAGAAGAAAGCCTAGGTCTCTGCTTTGGAGGCAGAGGAGAGGTGAGGAGCTGGCACCAGAGTCTTAAGTGAGAGGCTGGGGAGAGTTTTGAACCCCAAAGCAGTCAACCCTTGAAATGTTCCTGAACATGAAAGAGTCAAGGTCTGAACCTTGCTCATTTGATTGAGTATCTTCTGTGTCTTTGATGACTTTGGGAATAAATGGGAAGGGAGGGCATGCAGGGGGAGCCTCAAGATTGAGTCTGGGTGTAGAGGGAAGGGAGGGAGGCAGTTGCTAGAGGGGATCGTGGGATCAAAGAAATGTTTGCCAAGATGGGAAGAGAACCAAGTGACTTGAAATGTTTCTGTAAAGGAGAGGGAGGGTTGAAGACACAGAAGAAAGAAGGATCATCGCAAACATAGAGGGATGGGATACAGTCCCATCCCTGGAGTGGACACTGGGACTTCTGTCAGGACTCGTCCTCTATTGCACTGGGAGGGAGGATGGTTGAGTGGTTGGCATTCAGGTGCTGAGCTGAGGGACTCCCGCTGCCAGCATTCATACTCTTGGAGAGGAGTCACACTCTGGGGGTGAGGGGAGCGTGCATGTTGGGGAGGTCTTAAGGAGCCATGTGTGTCAAACAAGGGGATTGAGTTTCACCCTGTGGACTATTTGGAGTCAGCATGATTTTTAAGCAGGTAGGTGATAGACCAAATTGTCACTTGTACTCTGGGGACAGGGTGGAAGATGGCATGTTTAGGGAGAGAGAAGAAGTATGGGTAGAAGAGCTGGGAGGCTGGGGAAAAACGTTTGAGAGAAGATGGCAACTGGAGATAGAGAATGAGGAGGGAAAACGGGTCCAGGAGAGGGCTGAGCAGTGTTAACAGGGTAGCCGGTCCTCCTGGTTGTTACCGGAGGGGGCCTGCACTGATCAACAATTGCATGGGGCTCTTGGGTATTGCAAACTGTGAGGAAGGACTGTGCAGAGGCTGTAGGTCACACCAGGCTCTCTGTGTGGCATCAGCGTGCACAGGGGTGTGGGAGTGGGGAGTGTGTAAATGGGCTGAGTCATCCAGGGAAGTGTGGGGGCTTTCTTAGAGCAAAGGAGCTTTAGGGGGGTAAATCAGGTTGTAGACGGTCCAGCGATAAGTGGGCTGATTCAGAGTAACCAACTCAACAAGAAAACCTGAAGGCTAAGAGAAGGAGGAAGCAGGAAGGAGGAGCTGCTGGCTGGAACCCAGGGCTGGGCAGGATGAGGGGAGGCTCAGCCAGGGAGCTGAGTGTAGGGCTAACACTGGGTGCAGACTGAGAGGGGCAATTGCAGGCAGGCCATGGCCACCTGCATTTCCACAGCATGCAACACCTGGCAGATCATTCCACAGAGGTTCCATTGTTCAAACCTCCCAACAGCCTGGAGAGGCAGGCAGGGTGCCATACAACCTTCATGTTAGAGGCAGAGGAAGAGAACAAGGAACCCCAATATTGGTTACAAAGCTGGTACCTGATAGAGTTGGAGGTAAACTCAAGGCTCCTCTCCACTCTACCACGCTGCCCAAAGTCAGCAGGGAAGGGCCACTCTCTGAGGAATCCTGATGGCCCAAAAGGAGAGCTTCTTCCAGGTCTGAAGAAGGGACCACTGGGGGAAGACTCCCAGGAGTGGGGCTTTGCAACTGGGAAGGAGCAGAAGCACGGTGGGCCTCTCCTGGGAGGCAGGGAACGCGGAGTGTGAAGTGGTTGGGAAGCCCCATCCGCCCTCCCACTCCACCCCACCTCTATGTAGCCTCTTTCAACATCTCTTCACCAACTGTTTTCTCTGCTTCTCTGTGTGTTGGTGTGGGGGTGAAAATGGGCCCATAACATGGCTCCAGAGGTCATATCACAGCTCTGTTTGAGAACCAACCAGATCCTTCTGGAAGACAGAATCCGCTAGGCCAAGGGACTGCAAATGCAACTGCCGCCCTTGTGGCTTCTAGAAAAGGAGGTCACTGAGAATGGGACCCAGGAGCCACATCCTCAGCAGGGAGTATGAGACTGAGTAAAGTGTTAAGAGGAATCAGCCCATAGGAGCACACCGGGGGCCTAGGCCAGGCGTGGGTGGCCTCAGAGCCTCTTGCACATGCAGCCACCGCTCTCTCGAATGGCCACATATTCACAGAGCTTCTTGCCTCCCGCTCTTCAGGTCTTTGCCAAAATGGAACCATCCCCACGAGACCTCTGATCTCCCAATCTGAAATCGCACCTGCCGGCTCCGTTCCATACTCCACATTCCCCGCTTTCTTTTTCTCCACTACACACCACGGTTAGGCCTGCTGTAAGTCTTCCTGTTTCTGTGTGTTCCATGGTCTAGCTCCCCTACCAGAATGGAAGCTCCACAGAGGTAGGCAGGGAGTTTCACTGTTCTGCCTGAGCACAGGGTAGGTGATGGGTGGAGATTTTTTTTTTTAATGAGAAAATGAGCAAAATCCATCTTCTCTTCCCATACACTTCACCCTGCAGAAGTGAATGTATAAGAACCGTGCCCAGTGAATTGGGTGGGGCAGAGTAGCATGAGAAGGGGCAAATGGGATTCCCTGAACTAATGACAGAATAAGACAGGTTCTGCATGCAGAGGGAGACCTTTCCTCCTCTGGTTCTTCTGGGACGGCAGGATTAGCCAATGGTTCAGGAATGACTACAGATAGAGCTCTTCTCAGCAAAATAAGAAACATACAGCTGCGGCAGAGTCTATGAAACGGAGTAAGTGGTGCAAGTGTCAATGAGCGTGGCTGCTGTGGGGTGGGGTTCACTGTGGGACACCCTGAAGACAAACACCAGTCTCTATATCTAAAGCAGGCCGCCCTCCATCTGACGCTTACCCTCAGTGGCAAGAATCATGCTCCCAAGTGTGGAACTCGTGGCCAAGATGTTTTTGCCCAGTGTGCTGGGGGAGCAACCTAGGCAGGGCAGGCCTGGGGTGAGAAAGCCAGGGGCCCAGGCACAAATTTTCAGGAGTTCATGACAGCACAGGCTCAGCACGTGCAAGAACCTGGAAATGACAGCGTCCTAAATCATGTGCTCTGGACCCCTCAGGATGAATAGGGGGCTGGGGCCTTCATGGACCATTTCCTCCATTATAAATGTGTGTGTGTAATTTTATTTTAGAACTTCATTAATATAAAGACAAATATAATCCAAGCTGGATTTTATCACTTGTTTTCTGATACTTAAAATAAAACATTTTCAAGGACCCCAAATGTCCTGGGCTCTGGTGTTGCCACTGCTCCCAGTGGATAAGTTGGGGCCTTGCAAGGGGTGCACAGATCTGGAAGGGAGACCTCCCACATTCTGCACCCTAGATGTCTCACTTGTCTCCTTCATCCCAGCCCTGGGCACAAGGATATTTAGAATCCCAAAGTTAGCAGCCTTCATTGAGTGAGCTGATTCCCTTCACTTTGCTGAACTTCAAGGTTCCCATGTTTAAAATGGCTGGAAAAAGGTAGAGTTGGTTTGGGGGTGTAGCTCTGTGGTATAACATGTGCTTAGCATGTGTAAGGCCCTGGGTTCAATCCTCAACACCAAAAGAAGGTAAATAGTTACATCACAATGTAATTATAAAAATATAATAGAATTATCATATAATCCTGCAATTCTGCTCCAAGGTATGTAATACCCAAAGAAATTAAAAGCAAGACTCAAAAAGATACTTGTATATCAATGGTCATATCCTTCAGCAAATGAATGAATAAGCCAAACATGACACATACCTACAATGGCATATTATTCAGTCATAAATGAATGAAATGCTGACCCAGCCATAACACGGAAGAATCCAAACTCATTATGCTAAGTGAAAATGAACAGTACACAAAAAGACAAACGCTGTATGATTTCCCTTGAATGACATACCTACAGGAGGCAAATTCATAGCAAAAAGTAGTTGAGCTTCTGTTGGAGAGATGTGAAAATTTTGGAAATGGATGATATAAATGTACTTAATGTCGCTGAATTGTATACTTAAAAATAGTTTAGCTGGAAATTTTTACGTGTAGTTTCCACAATAAAAAAGAGAACATCTACATAAGGACTTTATACAGGGTAAATAGTCTGACAAATCATTATTGATAATCGCTGTATTGCAATGGTGAACAAGTGTTCCAAAGTTCACAGACAGACTGGCAGGAATAAAACTGCTGTGTAAACACAGACTTCTCCAGCCCATGCCTGCCTCTCACCACCCACCACAGCCTGCAGATTTGATGATCAACTTGAAGAATGAAGGGATGGTAGCCAAGATTTGGGAAGTACCAGGCATTGCAGAGCAGGCCCCTTCCTCTGGACACCTGTCATTCATTGTTCTCTGATAGCATTCCCTTGGGACCAGGGATCATGATCTGGGCTGAGATGTCTGAGATAGCCCTGATGTTGGAAAAATAGGAATGACCCGGGAGAGGCCAAATTAGCCACCAGGCCTGATCAGGCTAAGGTTGGCCTGATCTGATTTCATGGTTTGAAAAGAATGTCTTGATCTTTGAAGCAGTTGAAAGGGCAGCTTCAAGGGAGGGATGTGGTGGTCATGACTTGGGACAGAGACCCATTGATCTCAGTATCTGGGCTGCTTCTCATTCCATCCAAAACACTACTTTCAAACATGATATGTGAAAAAACACATACAGAAGGGGTGAAGTGGGATGAGGGATTCCAAGGGACCAAAGGACACTTCACAAACACATTAGCCACAGGGTTTCCTTGGATCAAAGTCTATCTAGTATAATTTGGGTACCAGGAATGTCCCATTTCCCAGGGGAGCCTGTGAACTCCCTGGGCTTTGTAAGCAATATGGTGGTTTTTATAGGGAGAATGTCTACAGTTCCCATCAAATTCTCAGAGGGATGCATGACCCCAAAATGCTTTTAAACCATTGATTCAGGGAATTTAAAATGTGATTTTAGAGACCAGCACTGAACTTGTGCCCAGGTTGCAGGAGCATGTGCACACATTGCTTTGGGCTGCACGCACCTGGGAGTGGGCAGATGCAGGGCTTCAATGGGGGCCACAGCTGAATCTTCCTACTCTCTTCTCATAAATGAAGTGATTTCCCCCTCCCCTTTTTAAAGAGAGATGGGGAGAGTGAGAGACAGAGAGAATCAATTTTTATTCATTTTTTTATCTGGCTCTGGTTTCTCCAACACCCAGTTGTGTATGTGGTGCTGGAGCTCAAACTTAGGTCCTTATGCTCTAACTGCTGAGCCACCTCTCCAGCCCGGAAGTGATTCCCTTTTTAAAAAGTAAATTGCAACAATAGAGGTGTATTTCACATCCATATGAAATTGTTGGTACCAATGTGCCCTGCTTGACTGCGATTTCTTCTCATTCTGCCCAGCTGGCACTTGGCAAATACCCAAGTTGCAGGTTCCACCCTGAGTACGGTACAGTTGGCCACAAAAGAATAACCCTCTAATCCCCACTGGTCCCTTTACTAGCATATTGTGGTCTCTGTCAAGCCCCCAGAGTGTTAGGTGGTCTGCAGCATCTGGTCAGGTTGGAGAGAGTCAGGCAAATGGCCGCTTGCACAGCCCTGCCCCTCCCCCTGCACTGCAGGGAGAGGACTTGGGAAGGAGAAGGGTCACAATGAATCGGCGATTTAGACTCTGAAAAGTGACTCAGACATTCCAGTGGAGCTTTTATTTTTCCTTTGTGTTGATGTGTGAAATGTAATTGTAGTCATTTTTTCCAACAAGTTGATAAACAGTGATTATCCACGGCAGCTTGTGAGCAGGGACCATTGAGAACCATGCATGTGCCTCCAGCACCTAAGATAACAACCCCAAGCCTCAGAAGTTTCTGGATCCCAGGAATTTTAGCAAATGGGGAGGTGGAAGCTTGTGAGCTTTGGCCTGACTCCCAGCCCTACCCTGAACTCCTCTGTTACCTGAGACGAAGAGAAATGGTCTGTGTGGTATTGGAAAGCTGGTCATCGAGAAAAAGATGGAAGGCAATATTCAAGGAGCAAGTCTGTCTTTCTGTGGGCCAAGTGCTGCGCTAACCAACCCTTTCCATAGGCTCATTTCATGTCATCCCCATAATCAAAGAGAAGTGTCTCTCTGGATGGCTGTCCACGCCTGATTTTACTATGCATGGTTGGCCCTCTGTGCCTATGGGTCCCACATCCATGGAGTCAACCAATGCTGGATCAGAAATACTCTTTATAAAATTGTACCTGTGCTGAACATGTACAGACTTTTGCTTCCTGCTATTATTCTCCAAACAATGCAGTATAACAATTATTTACATTCCGCTTACCTTGTATTATGTGTTATTAGTAATCTAGGGTTGTTTTCAAGCATGTGGGGAGGATGTGTGTAGATTATATGTAATTGCTACTCCATTTTACATTATGGACTTGGGCACCCTCAGATTTTGGCATCTTGGGAGCAGTAAGGGTCCTAGCACCAATCCCCTCCAGATGTTGAGGAATGATCTGTATTATAATACAAAAGATAGTACAAAATAAAATTATTTTACAATGATTCCTCTAATGAATTATTGCCTCCCCCCAACCTACAGATGAGGAAACTGAAGTAAAGAGAATTAAGTCACATGGCTACTTGGTGGGCAGTGAAGGATTGAGATTTGGACCCAGGATTGTCTAATTTCAAACTCTATTTTCTTACCCTCATACAAGACTGCTTCCTATCACAGATGGACTCATTGGCTCCACTGACCCTATAAAGAAGACAGTCTTGTATGCTCAGTTGTGACAATATAGCAGAATCCCCAAGGAGGTCACAGGCTCCCAAGGAGAACCTGCCTTATCAATCAACCGGTTGCTAGTTAACAGACCTGCTGAGAATAGCAATGGCCAGAACTGATTCAGTCAGGTGTCACTGCTGTCTGTTGTCCTGGGTCCTTCCCAAGGCAATTAGATAGGAGGGCAGCTCTTTAGAGTAGCTTCTCAATTGTATTAATTAGGGTTCGTCAGAGAAATAACTAATGTGCGTAAAGAACATTATCACAGAAATTGATACCCATGGTTATGGAAATCAAGAAGTCCCACAATCTACGGCCACCAGCTAGAGAACTAGGTGTAATTCAGTGGTAGAACTCAGTTCATGCCTGACAGCCATGGGACTGAAAGTGTATGTCTGGGTCCTGGTTTAAAGGCCCAAAATCTAGGAGTGCCAGCGTCTAAGGGCAACAGTGGATGTTCCAGTTCAAGCAAAGGGAGAGTAAATTCATCCTTCCCCCATCTTTTTGTTCTATTTGGCCTTTACTGAATTGGATGATGCCACCCATACTGGGGAAGGCTCTACTCATTTCACCAATTCAAATGCTGGTCTCTCCCAGAAACACCCTCCCAGCTGCTCCTGGAATAATGTCCCTGGAATAATACTCCCTTAGTCCAGTGGAGTTGACACAAAAAGCTAACCATCACAGCAGTTGTGGGCCGTAGCCTTCCCTTGTGGGGAAATTCTCTTTGGTGGCATTTCAGAACAGCAACGCACAAGACCCTGGTGGAAGGCCAGGCTCTCACTCCTAGCATTGGAGAAAGGATGAAGAAGCAAGCCAGGCCTTGGGTGATCCTTTCAGGAGCGTTTGCAAGGTGTTTGTTCTATGTGGACTCCTCTCTCCAACCTGCTTCTTGAGAACCTTTCCCGCAGTCTTGGTGTCTGGTGGCAGCGCAAAGTGGAAGAGGCAGTAACAGTGGGTAAAGATGGAACGGGTTTTGGGGAAGGACATGTTGGTGAAGACTAGATTGGTCAGGGTGAGCAATTAGGGAAATCAGAAGTGAACAAGGAATTGGGAGCAGAGATTAGAAAATGAAAATACCTTTGTCCAGTTCAGTTTATACTAAAGATTAGGTGGGGCTTGGTCTCCAGACTAAAATTTTAATTAGCTCCAAAACTTGATACTTACTATTGTACAGAAAGAGTTGAGTAAGAATGGGTAGATGATTTAGTCTAAAGAGCCTTCGAGCCTTGAGGTTAGAAGTACCATGAACTCCAAGGAGTGCTGAGTTACTGTTTCTTGTTAAAATAGGGGCTCTAACTCCCCAGAGTTGTTGAGGACAATATTTGGCACACAGAAAGAACATGCTAAACCATTATATCTTTTCTGGCAAAGGCAGGTAAATAGGTAGTTATTTGAGTGGGTGGAGCCTTATGTTTAAGAGACACTGAAGGATAAATCATACATATATATGGAATGCAGAAGAAAAAGAACAGAAAGCTTTTCTAGGTTTTTGCTGCAATGGTTCATGAATTGGTATCATCAGTATCACTTGGCAGCTTGTTAAGAGTGCAGAATCTCAGATCATACCCAGACCTCCTGAAACAAAATCTGCATTTTAACAAGCGCCCCAGAAGATTCACATGCACTGTAAAGTTTGAGAAGTGCTTCTCTTTTCAAACTTGGCTGGGAATGCTGGAATCACCTGGGTTTCAGAAGTGGCGAGGCCTGGGGCTTGCTCCCCGAGGTGGCAGTGCCCTTGGTTTGGAGCGAGGTCTGTCCATTGGGATAGGCTTAAAGCTTCCTGGCATTTTTTTTTTCTTTTTGATAGACAGGATTGCACCCAGGGGTGCAAGGTTGATATTGAGGAGAAATTGAGAACCACCCCTCTGTAACCTGTCACAGGGGCAAGTGGGATCTAAAAGGGGTGAGGCAGAGGAAAGAGGGCACCTTCTCAACTTCCTCCAGGCAAAAACCTCCTACCTAGCAGAGGTCAGCCTTGGCTTTCATCCAAGAGAAGCTGGGGGTTAATAGGAAGGAGGTTTCCCTAGGATTCTGAGCTCTAATCTCAATTCTTCCTTCCCCAGGTGCCCATGTATCCCTGAGTCTAATCAATGCCGGTCAAGTAAAAGAAAGATTAAGTGAACTGTCCCTGTCTGAATCTGCAGTGTCCTCACTTGGAAATGAGACTATTTATTTTCCCCAACCAAGACAGCCTTTATTTCCCCATTTTCTCCACCCCTTTCCTGCTTCCTGGTCCTCCTAAAGTGGGATTCTTCACAGCTTCCAGGGGATGTGCCCCTGAAGGTCACAAATGGCCTGCTCCCATTGATGTGAAGGTCAGACTCAACTATGGTGGTGGGGTCAGAGGAACAGTTACCCTCAGAGGTCTAGTTGACTGAGAAGGTGCTAGGGAGGCTTCCAGGGCATTCTGCATCCTGACCTGGGTGATGGTTTCATGGATGTATAAATATTGGCTAAGTTATTCACATGGGAATTGAACACTTTATAAATTATACCTCAATTATAAACAAAGAAAGAGTAGAGTTCAAGAGGTTCCCAGTGGAAAGACAGTAGTCAAAGCACTTGGCAGACATTGGCAAAGCTGGGAGCTAAAGCAGAAATTGAGTAAAGGAGGGAAAGAGAGATAGAGAGACACCCAGACAGACAGACAGCATGGAATTACTTGACCCAAATTCTAGGCTTTGCATTAATCCTAATGGAAGGGTGGGGTTTAGCTTCCAAGTAGGGTGACCAGCTCTACGGGTCCTGCTTGTCCTGGTTATAGCAAGTTCTGTGTCCCAGGAAACCTCTCAGGCCAAGATGAATGGGGACAGCTCATCACCCTGCTCCCAGGCCAGGGCTGTAGATGGCCTCTGTAGTGACAGGGAGGAAATGGGGCTGGCCCAGGGAGCAGCTGCTCCCACCCAGGCCATAGAGTGAGTGGTGCAGGAGACTGTGACAAGCTGGATGAGTCTTCTCTTCTCCAGCCGGAAGTGGTCTATGAATCCGCAGGCAATGGCCACTCAATTCTTGAGAGTTGGGAACCCACCAGCCCTCACAGTCTTCCCCCAGCCAGTCTTCCCCACTGTTGTCCCCACCATCAGATCAGTGTGCCACTATTCTCTTGCTTATGGGTGCTCCTATGGAGCTTTGAGGTCCTTGGGGGCATGGCCATCCCTTCTCACCTTTGTACAGTACAGTAGTTCTGCTTAGGGACACAGTGCCAGCTCCTTGGGAGCTTCTTCTTTTTTTCTTTTTTTCATACCAGGGATTGAACCCAGGGGTGCTTAACCCTTTTTACTTTTTGTTTTTGAGACAACAAAGGCTACATTGCTTAGGCCTTGCTAAGTTGAGGCTGGTTTTGAACTTGCCGTCCTCCTGCCTCAGCCTCTTGAGCCACTGGGATTATAGGCATGCACAAACACTCCCGGCCCTTTCGGGGATTCTTCATCTTTTTGTCTATGGATCTTTCTGTGAGCCTGAACTTTTTTAATTTTGTTTTTGTTTTCTTTTGTTTTAAGAAAGAAAGAGGGACAGTGAGAGGAAGAATCAGTTTTATTTAGTTTTTCATGTGGCTTTCATTGCTCCGACACCGACACTTCGTTGTGTACATGGTGCTGGGGTTCGAACCCAAGTCCTCACACATGCCAGGTAAGCACTGCAATGGCTGAGTCGCTGCTCCAGCCATGAGCCTGAAGTTTAAATCCTCTTCCTACGATGATGCTTTAAATATACAACATAAGATGAAGAGGGTTGTGAAGAAAATAAATTATGCTAAGATATGACCATCGAAATATTTAAAAATACAAATATTTGTGAAAAAGTCATAAACATCCCTCTTTCTTAAAGCTCTGCCTTGTGAGTTCCAGTGGCAGGTGTATATCGAGGTAGCCATGACTACCAATGATATTTCATGATACCTGCACCAAGCCTACTGTGAAAATGACAATACTCGTGATTTCTATCAGTGACAAATGGTAGGTTCTGCTGACACTACTGTCTTTTGTTCCCTATACTCCTAATAACAGGAAATGCTAAATTTTACTTGGTTGTATATGAAAATATAGATGTCATTTGTGTTCCTTCCAATTTCACATGCACCTCTGAGCTCTATGGACTCCAGTTTAAGAAAGGGAGTGAAAGATAAGAACTGTGTGTTGGAAACTGTAGAGTGCAGTGTCCTTGTGGCTCTTTCACTGTTAGTCCTTGATGGATGCAGATGCTCCTGGGACAGGAAAGGTAGGTTAAGAATCAGGCCTAAAGAGCATTGTGAGACCAGAAGCAAATAGGGGACTTTAGACTCTATTTTTCAGTCACCTGAGGATTCTTAACAGCTCTTGCTGTTGCAGGATGACATTTGTTGTGACCTCGCCTCTCCCCACCATTCGCTAGCAGGCAGAAGGACAGGCTGGCTGGCAGAGCGTGGGTCCTGGGAGGACAAGGGGCCTGTCTTCTCAGTCTGAAGAGAGACCTGGAGGAACTAGCAAGAGGTATGCTTGGGTCAGCAGGGCCAGAGTCAGAGCTTTCGCTGGCCAAAGGAGAAGTTTGGAGGGCTGCTGGCAAGTCCCCGTGTCCTCATGGTGCCCTAAGCACCCTCTGTGTGAGACAATTCTATGGGTAGAGACTATTGGGCCTTCTGTGAGGCTGAGTCCATCTGGAGAAGACCCTCAAAGTCTTGGCTAAGAGATATTTTCTTTAATATCACTCTGAGCAAGAGAACAGGGGAGTAGAGACACTGCCAGCAAGTGGCCTTTTTCCTGGCCCCAGCCCAAATGACCTTGGACAGGAAAATTGCCCTCTAATTAGCAATCAGGAAATCAAGGCCCAGCACAGCAAGTGACATGACCCCAGCCCTGGCTTTGTGACATTTCAGCCCTCTGGACAGCATGCCCTTTCTAACTCCTGCACAGCAGGGCTGAGACTGGTTATTTTTATCTGATGGCATTACTGCTGGCTGCTGGGGTGCTGCAGTGGTGGGCTCAGCCCCGCAGGTGTGCAGCAAGGGTTCCTGTGCAGCCACTTCCTCCTTCCTCATGTAAGGCTGCCTCTCTTCATCAGGGCTCAGGAGGCAGTTGCTGCCTGGAGCCTAACCTTGGCCTTGCAGGACCCCAAGGGCACAATGGTCTTCCTACTCTTGTCCCCTGCACACTGGCCACCCAGACTCCATCTTTGGTTGCCGCAGCCCCATTTCCTCTGCAGAAAGGGCTTTCAAAAGTACTTTTCATGTTTGCTGCTCTCCCACCTACAACTCTACTAAGTAAAAGTACAGCTTCCTGAAAAGCCAGATTTGCTAGGCTGTTTCTCAAACTGTCCTGACAGTGAGCCACACGGAAAAAAAGTGTGTGTGTGTGTGTGTGTGTGTGACCCAGTACACATATTCATCCACATGTAGGGCTAAAATAAAACTACAGGGTGCAGCATTTATTCCTCCTCTATCTGCTGCACACTGACCTTTCCTCTTCCATGGTAGCCTCTTCTATTTTCTTTTTTAAAATTCTGGTTACAACTTGCAAATAAATTGATTTCATAACCCGACAATGAGTCATGATTAAGTTTTGAAAAATACTGTGCCAGATAACTTTCTGGAGCTATTTCTCTTTTTGGATGAAGGATGGGCACTCGAGTTTATAGAGGCCTACTGACCTAGGCATTTCCCTGGCTTTTGAAGTATGTTTATTTGACAGAAAAGGAAACTGAGCCCATGTTTTTATAGGGGAGGATCAGAGATTCCAGAGGCATGTTGAGCAGGCTTATCCTGGCTCCCATCTCACCTCAAGTTCACAAAATCAACCATGCTGGGAGCATTTACACCATGGAAATGGGCAAACAACTCTCATGGAGAGTTTGCAACTACCCATTTACCAGCACACCATCAATTCTAATCCTGTTCTTTCTGATTCCAAATGCAGCATATTCTGAAGTCCTCTGAACTCAGCTTCCTTGTCTGTAAAAGAACATTGAAAGTGCCCACTTCATGGGAAAAAATTATTCATTGAGTACTTTCTGGTAAGTAGGAGGAACAATGACTGGAAGGAAACCAAAATGCAAATAATTGATTTATCATCATAATGTGATTTTTATATACATGAAAACTCACAATTTGCAGAAGTGTGGCAAGAATGAGAAGAAGTGGAAGGGAAACAGCACTCAGCATATGGTGGCCTGTAGTAGAAAAGAGTAAATTTGTATTTTTCTGACTGAAAATGGCACATAAAATATTACAGATGAATTGTATTTCCAAGTAGGACTTCGATCCAGGTAAACAGAGAGAAGGGAGAAGTCTGATGAGTATTCAGATTCAAAGACTATACTGATGAACACATTGCACGTGAATGAAACACTGATTCTCAGAATTCTAGAGAAAGGGCTTTAGAGCCTTGGAAAGTGGTGCTCACCTGTCTGGCAGATGTCTCTGCCTACTGAAACCCACAATTCCCTGACCCAAGAAAGGCATGGACTCCGTCTGCTGGAGAGTGGCCACAGCCTCATCCCATGCATCCCCACGCTGCTCCCTGAGGCCAAACAGGAAAAGTCTATAGCACCTTTATTACCATGGTTATGATGACCACAATTGAGCTCTTCTACTGTAGCTATAACAAGCTGTTATCAAATCTGTGGCTTAATATAAAACAAATTTATTACCTTATGGATCTAGAGGTCAGGAGTCCAAAATGAGTGTCACTGAGACAGTAAATTGAAGAGATTGACTAATCATAAAAAAACGATGAGGGAATTTTCTCAAATAAGTCATTACTCTGTTTAAAAAATCACATGGAGGTAGTAAGAGACAGAAATGTCAAATAAACCATCCACAGGGACTGCTTGCCTATGCATGTCCAATTACTCCACACCATTTGTTGAAAAGATTATCATTTCTCCATGAAGTTGTCTTGGAACCTTTGCCAAGGACAGGTTGAGCTGAGTGTGGTGGTGCATACCTGTAATCCTAGCAACTAAGGAGGCTGAAGCAGGAGAAAAGCAAGTTTGAGGCCAGATTGGGCAATTGAATGAAACTATATCACAAAATAAAAAATAAAAAGGATTGGGATATAGCTCAGTGGTAGAGTGTCTCAGGGCTCAATCCCCAGGACCACAAAACAAACAAACAAAAAACTCGAATTGACCATATGTGTGTATGTGTGTATGAGTGCATGTGCCTGTGTGTTTTCTGGACTCCGTTTCATTGATTTGTCTATCTTGATGCCAATAAGACATGGTTTTGACTACTGTAGCTGTGTAATAAGTTTTGAAATCATGAATTGCAAGTCCTCCAACTTCATTTTTCTCTTTCAAATTTATTTTGGCTCTTTCAGGTCCTTTGAATTTCCATATGAATTTCAGAATCAAATTGTCAGTTTCTAAAAAACAAATCTTGCTGAGATTTTTATTGTGTTGAGTCTAGAGATCAACTGGAAAATAATGGGCAGCTTAAGAACATCCATGAACGTGGTATATCTCTCATTTATGGATGCCTTCTTTTATTTCTCTCAGCAGTGTTTTGTAGTTTTGTTGGCCAGGTTTTATATATCTTTTGTTAGATTTATCCTTAAGTAGTTTATATTTTTGATGCTAATGTAAATGTTATTTTAAATTTAAATTGTCAATTGTTCATTATTAGTTTATAGATATAAAATCAATTTTATGTTTTTTTACCTTGGATCCTGTGACCATGCTAACCATATCAGTTCTCATAACTTTTGTTTTTTGGTAGTTTCATAGGATTTTCCACGTAGATGATGTCATTTACTCATAAAGATAGATTTCTGAAGGGTTGTGTTCAAAAAGTCTACAGTGATAAACTCCATCCTCAGGCTTTTGGAGAGAAACAGAACAATCCAATATGAGGACAGTTATTTAGAACAATCCAATATGAGGACAGTTCTAAGTTATCCCCAGGGGAGCAGATCCACAGACCTAGAGGCTTCATGAAGGTTAATGCTAATACGGATCATTATTCTATTTAATATTGGGAGACACCCTCACACAAATCACTTGATTATCTACCCTCACCATGTTTAGAAGCCCAGATGAGGGTTAGGCGAAGGCAAAAAAAATCCAGTTTGGGTTTTAAAAAAGTCCAAAATTCCTTGGACAGCACCACCTTCTCTCACTCTGACCTCCACAAAGCCCCCTTCCTGGTTTTGAGGCTTCTCATTTTGGCCTCTCCCAACCTGTCTCCATTGAACCAGATTGTATAAAAGTGCAAATCGTATCATACTGAGCCCTGCACTTTGAATACAATCCCAATTCTTCAGCCAGCCTAAGCAGCCACCTTCATGTGACTTTCCATCCACATCAGTCAAGTTCACTCCAAGCTGCCCTCCCGGACAGAAACATCCTCTCCACGCACTCCAAATCCCTCTTCCCCCTGCTGCTCACTACCTGACCAGCTCCTCTTCCTCACTTCCCCTGAAGCCCTTCATGAACTTCTCAGCTGGGGCTCACTCTCAGAGCACCTGGCTTTTGCCTGCCTTCCACTTACCGTACTTATTACTCAATTTTACACTCAAACAATACCATAGAAGCCAGGACCACTGCTACTGTGCCCTGTGGTCCACCTCCCCTGTCGCCCACCTGAAAACCAGTGGGACCCTTGATGAACAGTTTGAATGACTGCTTCTCTCTCTCTCCATCTGTGCATAACAACTACCTGCACCCCCCCACCACCTCTGTGAATACTTAGGATGATACATCTTGGGTTTCTCTTCCTTAGGGAGGGTTGCTCAGGCTGTAGTTCAGGTTATAATTTCTTCAGATGATTTCAGAAGATAGTCATGCTTAGACCCTACCCCAGACCATTGAAATCCAGTCTCTGGGTGTAAGGCCACAGCACCTGTTTTTAAAACTCTCCTAGCAATTTTGATGTCCATCCAGAATTGATAAGCAGTGATTTAAAAAAAGAAGAAGAAAAAGGAAAAGAAAAGAAAAGAAAGTTTGCTTTCATTCAACCAGGAAATAAAAAGCCCTGGGCAGGTACACCTGAAGGGCTGTCACTTGGGAGTCCCTCACCCCTGACCAGGCCCTGCAAGCGTTCACCTTACTCCTGAGCTGACTCCATTCCGATGCAGCAGGAAGAAAGAAGGGAACCAGACCAGAGTGGAAAGCATTTTCAAACTTTATTTACAACTGTCACAGTGACAAAAAGTAGTTTGGAAAAAAAAAATGCTAGTTTCTCCCTGAGCCTCAAAAAAGAACAGATAGAAGTTACAGGAGGTTCATCTCACAACAGGCGTTTTACTGAAATACTAGGATTTTTTCAATACGATCATTTAGAAATACACACAAATTACTTAAAAAAAAAAAAAAAAAAAGAGGAGGCCAGACAGGAGCTCAGCCACTTGTCCACGAGCAGCTGGGTCCCCACCCCCCAGCAGGCTCAACCGTTAAGAGGCCTGACTTGAACTGCCAGCCCCTGGCCTGCTCAGACCGCAGCGGGTAGTACAGAGTGGTCTAGTGACCAGCAAAAGGAATAAACCACCCCCATAAACGTACATATACACAAAGTCGATTCGATACACAGTTTACAAGCACGTTCCCATCACAGAGCAAGACCGGGACAGGGATCCAGGGTGGTGGATGAGAGAGAGGGAGACACCAATACACAGGAATTGAAAAGGCAAGACTCTCATCCACAGAGAGGCAAGAGATGAGAAACACCGCGAGCGGACAGGACTAAGGGGGAACAAGTCTCTGCAGACAAAACGGAGGGATGGAGGGAACAGAAGAGAAGCCCCTCGAAGCGCAGGCTACAGGCCTCTCCCGCTTCCGCCAGGAACTGGAAGAAGTTATTGCCATCGGTGTGTGTGTCACAGGCAGACGACAGGGGGCCGGGGGGGGGGGGGGCAGGAGTGGGAGTGACCACTGGCATCCCAGAACCAAATCCTGCCGACTGCCCCGTCAGCAGCACACCCCCATCCTCCCACCCCAACATGCCTCAGAGCCACACTGACCTTGAGGTATTAAATACAGCTAGACACTGACACTCAAGTCCAAAACTCAGGGTCAACCTGGACTGACCAGAGACCCAAGGGGACATCGTGGGTGCCTTGGTTGGCCGAGCGCAGCCCAAGGAAGGTTCTGAATCCACCTCTTGGCTGCACAGTCCTGCTCTGAAATAGAGATGGTGAAAGAGTCTGTCCTGCAGCCTGCTGCTCCAGAAGGTTCTGAGCTATGATGAGAAGCTCTAAATCCAGAGGCTGATTTCCTTGTGCAGTTGCTGCCCTTGCCAGAAAGAGGTGGGAGGAGGACAGGCATGGGAGCATCATTCTACCGGGACACAAGCTTTCCATCCTCGTGTCTTCTTCCTACCTGCTTCCAGGAACAACATGGGGAGAAGCAAGGATCTCATGAGGACCCTGATCTCAATCTGGTTCCCACTGTTGTTCCTTGGGAGTCTTGGTACCCCCGTGCAGTAATTCCCAGGCTATCAGGCCCTGGAACCTCCAAGAGAGCTCTCCTCCAGCTCCCACAAGAAAAATAAGCTAAGACCCCCATGGAGTGGCAGCTAGAGGTGCAGGCTGCATCCACAGCCCAGGAGGGAGGGAGGTGGGAGAAGAGGGAAGGGCAGGTCTGGGGAGCCACCTGCTCTGCTGCCTCTATGCCCCTGCTCCATGGGACTCTGAGAGCAGGTCTTGGGAGGGGGCAGTAGAAGGAGCAGCCTTCTTGCCCAGGCAGCAGGCTTGGGGCCTCCAGCAAGGGCAGGAAGTGCTCTTGCTACTCCGCAAAATGCTGGGAGGCAAAAGGATCAATCAGGGGAGTAAAGCTCAAAAGCGCAGCCACTGACCGTCCTCCAGTCTCCTGGGCTCTGAGAGCAAGCTGCAGCCCAGGGCAGAGTCCAGGGAAGGACAGGGTGACCCTTCCTTTCCTGCACATCTCTCCAGCTGGCCGTGCAAGCAGCCCCTTTCTTCTGCACCCTGTTCCCCGCTCTCTGTCATAGACCAGCATGCCTGAAATAAAAGGGAAGGCTGGCAGTGGGTGAGAGGAGCAGAGCGAGATGAAGACATGGTTTTTCTGATGATCCAGCAGCCACAGCGAATCTGCTGAGCACGTCCTGGCTACAGTTCTCTGCTCAATGCTTTCTTATAAACGTGTATTTTTCTCTTTTGCCTGGTGTTTGTTTTTTTACCCCAAATGTTCCTAGCTCGCTTGCCCATCCCCCTCAGCCCCCGGACCCCCACTGCCTCTGGCTGCTGGAGTTGAGATACTGATCTCAGAAGCAGCACCCCTTGCCCACACCCTGCCCCCTGCTCTCTGCAGCTTCCTTTCTCAGAAGGCCTTACAAGTTGTCAGAGGGCTCCACTGCTCAACGAATTTAAAAAAAAAAAAAGACAAGAAAAGAAAAGAAAACCAATTTGGTGATTTGCAGGTGCAAAACGGAAGCCTCATTTGACATTTTCAGAACGATTGCGGTTCACTCTCTTCTTCCATCAGGATGGGAAAAACACAGTTCAGGAACAGATGCTGGCTGGCATGACCCAGGGCGCCCACCGGGTCCCTACTGCTCCTTGTTTTCCTTTGCTGTCTCTTCGCAGTTGTCTTGCTCATCCTCCTGAACCAAGAACTCCTCCGGGGGCCACCGGAGCTCCCCGCTCTCCACCTCCCCCTCGGTGGGCTCCACCACTATGGAGGGCAGGCGGTCCTTCAGTTTGCAGCAGCGGTCAAAGTCTGACGGGTCGGGGAAAATCTGAAATGAAAGCAGAGGAGCCTGGTCACGTCCGTATTTGAAAAGAGAAATGCAGTTCCTTTCACACACACGTGGCATGCTGAGCGCTGGCCATCTGCCAGGGTCTGTGCTATGCCATCGGGACGCTCGGGATGCTGGGACTGGGACGTAAGGCTGGAGCCAGGGAAACAAGTTTGGAGGGAAACTGTCCCTCAGCCAGACTTTGTTCTAATCATGAAGCTGAAGCTTTGGGGGCGGTGGCACTGAATCTTTAGCTGTGCTCTGTATTTCCAGATAAAAGAATTAGAAATCCTATCATCACAGTAAGCCATGTCTTTCTTTGTAGCAAGCAGTTTATACCTGCTGTCCAAAGCATGCGAGCACCCAAACATTAAGCTCCTGCCTGAGTAGTTAGAGGCACTTGGAAGAAGCAGACTGCCAGGCTCTTTACATATTTTCAAACCAACACAATTAAAACTAGGTGTTACTCACACTATCTTAAAGAATCTCAGGCTTGAGGAGGTAAGTTGTCTAAGACCACACAGCCTGCAAATGAATGATACCCAAACCCAGTCTGTTTGACACCCACATCCCAATACCACCCTCCCCTCAAGTGGATGGGTCCTGATCCCATTGCTACTGTCAAGTCAAAGCCAAATCCGGATGAAGGCAGGGTCCCCAGTCACAAGCTCGCTGGGAACAAAACCCAAGGACTCTCCTTTTGGACCTGTGAGCAACTCCTGGCTTCTCACCAGCTCTACACCTGGGGTGTCTACTTCTCTTCTCAGAGTCCATCAACAAGCCTCCATTTATTAATGCCTACTGTGTGCCCTGCCCAGGACTGCAGAAACCCAAGCGAGGCCGTCAAATCAAGGGCCAATCTGGCTCTGCAGATCCCCTTTGCACATACTGCCCTGTGACTACAAGTGACCCAGTTCTTTTGCCCAGCAGCTTAAGTATTTAATCCACTGGGCTGCTGGTTCCTTGCCATTCGCAGCTCTCGGTGACACACCAAGAGGTGGAGAAAGGACTCTTGGTCAAAGAAACTGGGATTCACCAAGTCATAGACACTTGGTACCTTCAAGGCCATCTCTCACCTCTCCATTTCATAATGGAGGAAACCTAGGCCCAGAATGGTCAGGGGACTCACTCAAGGTCACACAGCTTGTTGATGGTAAAATAACAAGTGGAGTGGGCAGAGACACACATTTGAAGAGATTTTAGGAGGTTGTCTGCCCCCGATTCTGGATGGAGACAGGCCCATAGCAGCAGGAGGCGGAATGTTAAGGCCTCCCCTCCCAACTTCCACGGTAATCTGCGGGTACATGGTCTTACTGAATCCCAACTCCAAGCACGCTTTCCCAGCCAAGTCACACTCTGCCCATGTCACAGGCCACGAGGGGCTTCTGGGAATCACAGGCCTCAAGAAGCCTCTCCAATCCCTGTAGACCAGTGATTATTAACCATTTATCCAATAAAGGCCTATTGCTGGGGATTAAGACTTAAGCCAGCTGCATGGCCAGGCATCATTAAAGACTTAACAAGGCTCATAAAATGTATTGTAATAGCAGCCAGAAAAAAAAAAAAACAAGCCAGAGGAAGGGCCAGGCCTGGGTGGGTCAAAGGAGGCCCAGGGAAGCTGATCTCCCATTCTGGGCTTTCTCCTGTCTGGCCAACCCTAAAGCTCCATCCTGGAATGGCCTTGTGCACAGAGAATGGCAGATGCCAAGCAGGGAGTAGGTCAGGTGGGCTATTTGGGGCCTTCCTCTATTCTCCTGGGGAGCTGAGCCCCTCCTAGGGGTGAGGACACATGGGGTGCCCTCCAAGCATGAACTCTAGGCATGAGCCAGAGCACCCCAATAAGTGGCGAGCACATGACAGTCCACAAACTGCATTCAGACACGACCTTGCTGAGGACTGATGGCCACCCTTGGAGCAGTAAGACCCTGGGACTCTGAGGGTCACATGGCAGAGCTAGGATTCCCACCTTGATCTACTTTTTTCTGTGCCTGAGACTTTTGTAAAATGAACTAGCGTGCCACTGGGTCAACATCCCCATTTTCCAGATGGAAAACTGGCTGGGAAGGGTGAGCAGGACTCTGGGACTCCACTGCTCAGTCAGCTGCTGGGGGCCCCAGCCTGGGACCAGAATGACCATCTGTCCAGCAGGGTCCACAAGATGGGCTTCCCAACCTTTCAGAACCTGCAACAGAGCTGTGAGATACCGAGAGGAGATGGCCACCTGGCCCTGCACAGCCCTTTACCTGTCTCCACCCTCTGACCCCAAACCCAGAGCTGAGCCAAGACCTGACTGGAAGACATGAAAACTCGATTCTAATTATGATCACCCAAGCTAAGGAGGAGAAAAAAGACAAGAGTCAGGGCTGGGCCAGCAGGAGGACTCTTCCGTATGGGAAGCATCTGATTTCATCGCAAGCTGGGAAGAGGTTTTCCTACAATAAGGGAGGACAGTTTCAGACAGTGATGATGATGATGATGAGACTTGTGCCTAGCAGCCTCATCTTCACAGGAATTCTATGAAGTGCCACAATCCCTATACTATAAATGAGAAAACTGAAGGGCACAGAGGGCAGGTGACTTGCACAAGGCCATGTCCCTAGAAGTTGGTCTGCAGGACTTCAGCAATGTGTTCACTTGAGGACAGTGGCTTAAGCCACAGGACCTAGATCCTCACTATGACCTTGATATCAATTGCATTGCAAATCCTCTCAACCCCTTACCTCAGTTTCTCCTTTGGAGAAGTGAAGTGACCTTCTCATCTCACTATGTGGGTATGAGTTTTTGACAAATATGGAAACGATAAAAATGCTTTGAGGACACAGGCAAAATTCAAACCATAATGTCTTCTTTGGAGCAGTTCCAACAGGACTACAGTAAGTATCCAATCTCTAGGCAAGAGGCAGTAATACTAACACAGTAATTAAAACAACTACAAACAATGCTTTTCATACCAAGAGCTCCACAATTCAGTCTTTTAAGTCCTTGGGGGAAGTCTGTGCATTGAACTTCTGATACTGCTTAGTTGCCAAAGACCTTTGCTCCCTGAATTGCTCAAAATTAAAAAAAAAATTGGACAAAGATTATTAATTATATTTTTTAAATCACTGTACTAATTACTCTAACCCTTTTATCAGATTTTATTTTTATTATCAGATTATACCAGTTTGTGCCTCTCAAAGTTGTAACTCTCTCAGAAAGCACCCAGGACCAGACGGTGTTATGGTTTCTTTGCAAACAGACAGAAAGCCCTGCAAACTTTTGCTGAGTCTTCTTCCAGCACAATCTTATCTCCGACAGCTGCTTAAGAGGCTGACCCCAAGGAGGTCAACATTTTTCCACTAAGTCATGCTTTTTAATCATCTAGGCAGCAGAAAAATGAGAGGTTGCAACTGCAATTCGATGGGGTGGGGAAGGCAGTGGAAAAATGAACTCGGAGTTGGACTTGCCAAGCACATGACAGGTAGGGTTGCGGCGGCAGGCCAGCCCAGCATGCTGTTTGCCTGCAGGAACTGGCAGGGAATAAAGAGCTGCCCCTGTTCCAAAAAGAAACTGCTTCTGGTTAGACCTCCTAGCTCTCTCTCCTAAGTGCCCCTTCTTTCTGGGATATAGAAAAGCAAAAAAAAAAAAAAAAAAAAAAAAAGCCTTCTCCATTTCCTCTTTAAGAGGGTCAAAAAGAAAGGTGGGAAGGCTCTGAGAGGCATTTCCCACCTCATCCCTGGGCAGAGCAGGTCTAGAAGCATCCACCTGCAGCTGTGAGTCTCCCAGCCCTAACCCTCCTGCCAACACTTCCTCTGCATCCAGTTATTGCTTTAGGGCTGTCCAGGCCAAAGGCTTGGGTGTAACTAGTGGGCACCAAGTTCCCTCTTTTTCAAATAGAATAAAGTCTCGTCAACCACACACACACCAAGAACGTCCAGGTCCTGTACACCTCTCTGTGTGGGAAGAGCAGGCATTCCACCTTGGTGACTGGGGATTTCACAGGAGACATCCTTTAGCAGGTGGCCTCCAATCCCAATAGGTCCTGAATTTTGGAAACACAAAAGGTCCAGGGAGCTTCAGCACGATTTAGAAGGAAGAGATGGCCTGGATACCAACATACTGGAATTTCTGGCCATAGAAGTCAGCACCATGCAACAGAAAAGCTCTCAGTAATGAAAATGTTCTCTGTGGTGTCCCATACAGCAGCCGCCAGTCATGGGTGACGAGCACTTGAAGGGTGGCTAAAATGTTAAATTTTACAATATATATATTACTTAAGTAGATATAAATTTAATAAAAATTTCAAAGCTACCTGGGACTAGCAGCTACCACGTTGGACAGATGATTAATCGTGAGGACTATGAAAGCAGGATTGTCCTGGAAGACTCAGAAAGTGTGATTAGCTGACCAACACAGGTGGCCTCAGAGCAGAGAGCTGTGGGGCCCAGGGCAAGCTTCTGAAGATGAAGGAGTCATCCGCAGGCTTTTGGCTTGGGCATGAAGTTGCCGGTGAGCCAGCTCTCATTTCACACACAGAGGGGAACTGAAAGGCAATACCAGGGCTCCAAAGGCCCCAGATTCGGAGACCTAGCTATCAACTGTCTGTTTTTAAGCCAGGTGACCTAAACCTGGCTGTGTCTGGGGTAGGGAGAGAAGAGAGGTGCCTGGCACCTAGTGTGGAAAATGTGAGCGATTCTGGTCAGAGCCACCCTCCCCTGTGCGTTTGCATCTCTCTGCCACCATCTCTGACAAACAACCCGAGCTGGCCACAAAGAGGGCGGAGGACAGCAAAGACAGGAGAGATGCTAATAGGGAAAGTAGACACCAGCAGGTGGAGGAGATGAAAGGTGCTTAACTGGACACAAAGGGCTAATTACCAGCTCTGCAAGCTGAGACCTTGGCAGTGTGGGCACCCTGCTCCTCTTTGCAGGGAGGAACAGAGGAAAGCATGCTGGGGGCAGGTGGGGGCTGTGGGAGGGCAGAGGGCCTGAGAAATAGCCAGGCTAGCTCCCCAAGGCGCTGTGTACAAAACCACACAGTAAACCTCTACCCTCTCTGGTTGCAGAGAGGAAACAGACTCAACCCCAAACTTGCTGTGGAAAATCACCATTCCCACAGGCAGAGCAGGAGTCTGAAAGAGCTCCTGCGTACCTTGCCCCTCTCTTGTTATCCCTGTGACCTTGGTCAAGTCACATGAGCGTCTCTGAGCCTCAGTTGCCTCCTGAGTGAGACAGGAGCTCATTTCCACTGGGCAGCATTGTTGGAGAGGTTATACAATGCTGGGTGGTGCAGAGCCGACCCACTGTCCTCCTCGCTTCCCTATAAATCACAGTTAATGCTAATTCTGATCTTAGAGGGCTCTGGAGAGAAGCAAATACAGGTATGTGTGAACATGCTCCGTAAACTCTAAATTCCTACCTAGCTCTTGCTAGGTAAAGCTGGGGTCCCTGAGGACCCGACAGCTGTAGCTTGGGACAAGCACTCTGGGCTTGTGTTTACATGGCCCAGGCCAGGGGCTTTGGAGAAGTGACTGCGACTGCATTGCCTCCTCCCAGAGCCTCTTTCCCCAGGGCAGGGATGAGGCCTGCTGGAATGGAAACCCCTGCCTGGTCCAGACCCTGGACTCTCCGTGGGAAGTTGGTATCCAGAGGTCTTACCGCTACAAGCCTCACTCAGCCCAATCTTGGGACGCACACGTGGCTAAGTTAGATCCCTCCTGACCCCCAGCTTCCTAAAGTCTGGATTTCTTATTTTTCCTAGAGAACAACAATGGATTGGCCTTGTTCCTTCCTAGGAGGGGCTGGCTTGTAACAATGGGAGAGCTCTCCCAGCATCCTGCTCTGTCAAGGGTGGAATGAATGAGCAGCAGCTAAGTCAAATGAACAATACCCTAACAATATGCAAAGGCAAGAAATACTGCCATTGAAATACTCTCATTAGCATTTTATTATATATATGTACACACACACACATACACACACATTATCTTACTAACTTTTTAAAGTGGAACATGGCAGGTAGGAGCAGAAAGATTGGTAGCACAGGAAGAGAGGAGGTTCAGGGAAGGAAGCGACTTCTCCAGCTCTGCTCAGAGGTCACCTGGCTCAGTGTCCATCTGTGAGACTCTCATCTTGCTCTAACTCTTCTCTGGACCGGGGCTGTGGATACCCACCTTACCCTATCCTGCTATACCCTGGTGCCTCTAATCCTACAGGACACTTAGGCAGAGATTTGGGCTTTATAACAACATTGGACCTCCTTCCTTTGAATCAAAGATGCTTAAGCCTCTAGCCTTGAAACTTAAAAGAAAAGGAAATCCTTGGGATAAACACCATCTTTCATAAACATCGCTCAAACACACACCCATCCTGCAAGTCAGGAGTTCCAAATTCCAATTAATTAGCAGTAATTACTCCTGACAATGCTAGGCCCAGAGAACTAATGAAGTTTTTGGAATGTGAAGAAAATTTTCTCAAAGCTCTCTGGGTGGGGGGGTGAGAAAAGACTGTAGTTACAGGGCATAAGTCTCATTGACCATATGATCACCCTCTTGTCAACAGAATCTCCCAGTCTCTGGGTTCCTCTGTCTGCCTTCTATTGATATTACCCGGAGGTCTCAGGGCCACACCTCCTCTCTCTCTTAGAAAGCCCAGACTGATCTAGCTGGCATTTCAACCGTCCTCTTATTCTCTGGGGACAAAAATCTTGAATATTTAGCTGGTCCCACAGATTTCCCATGCTTGTGTGGAGTTCCCTTGCTAACCTCCACCACATGGCTTTCAAGCCCACCCCAGAATAGAAACAACGCTTTCAAGTCCCTAAGGACTTCCCTGCGGCTCTGTCCCATGGCCTTCACTCAGCTTTCGGTCATTTCTGCAGTACACTGCCAGGCCAATTCACCTTGTCCCCAAAGTGAGGTCATTGGCTAATTATCCATCTTTTTTCCAGTTTCCCCCTCAAAGAAAAACTGTCTGATAATTAGTTCCTGTCAAAGACAACTGGAGATTTAGTTGACCATATCACAGCACTGACACTCATAACTGAAGCACACTGGGCCACACTCCTAAAGGGACACCATCTCTTTGCTGATGGTCCCACCATTCTCTTCTCAGATGGATTTTATTCAGCCTATAGAAGCGAATCTTAAAGCTCAAATCCCAAGATCCTTCCAGGAAAGGAGTGCACATGGAGTTAAAATATTTTCAGAATAAGACTAAGATACATTCCTCTTTCACTGTGTTGACACTTGCAGCGATGGTATGCCCAGAAAGCAACAGTGAGCGAATCCTCTGGCACCTTTCCAAGGATTAATGCAGTGGCATCAAATTGCACTTCTTGTCATTGTATTGTTCAGCACCTCACACTGACAATTAAGACAAAAACCAAAAGACAACACAACTCAAAACCACAAAATAAAACCGTAATGCTCTTGATGAAGCAGTAAAGACTAATTTTTATTAAATATTGACTCTTAGATAAATGTTGTTTTACTATTTGGAGTGATGAAATGGAAAGTCAATATAAAGTTCTGCTGCTGCTTAATGAAGTCCAGTGATCATCTCTAGGGAAAGCTCGATCGAGTTGCAGCTGAACTATGGTGACTTCACTTTGGTTACTGGGTAGATACCTTTTTTCAGAAGTGAACAAAATGAACTTGTTACACATTGAGGAGAATGACAGTTTTTGTCACCAGCAATGATAAAACTTGAACTTTTGAATAAAAATTAGAATTTTGGAAAACTAGTATCAGTTCCCGAAGGCTTTCTGATGAGACCGGTAAATATATTAACGAATACGATATTTTGCTATTGTATAATGAAACTTGGTAGAGATATTAACAAATATGATATTTTGCTATTGTATAATAAAATATGTCAACATTTGGAAGATCTACATAACTCAGTGAATCTATATTTTCCAAATGATCAGTGCATTACACTACAAAACCAAGCATGGGTAAAAGAGTCACTCCAAATGCAAGACATTTGAATGAATTTTAAGGTAAGGGTTGATAAGGTTTCAATTTCAAATAAAATTTACAAACATACCACCTACTGTGTTTTGATGAAATATTTTAAAAGCTTTTGAAAAGGTTGTGAAGATACTTCTTCATAGTCCAGATTTTCATCTAGTTTATTGTACATTTATTATTGACTTATGGGAAGCACACATGAGAATCTACCGTCTTCTACTAAACCAAACTCAAAAGAGACTCACAAAAATCTAAATCAGTGTTTCTCACTGAACTTTTTCTTTTGGGGAAAATATTATTTTTATGAAAAAATGTGATTTATATTAATATATTATGGCTTCATTGTTATTCTGAATGAATTAAAAAGGAAAACTGAAAAAATCATTTTGATTTCTAAAACAGTGACTATCAAGACATAATCCACATAAAAAAAGCTCCTTGGAAAATCCTACATAATTTTTAAGAGTACAAAAGAGATCGAGGCCAAAAGTTTGAGAACTCTTGGTCTGGGGAGAAGAATAGCATAGAGTGTCAACCATACAAGTCAAGGTGGAAAGACAACATAGATTGTAAAACTGGAAAACACTTGAGGGGGACATTAAATTGCCTTCAAATGTCTAAAAAGCTGATATGAGAGCAAGCCTATCAAACCAATGTGGAGCTCCAGCAGCAGGATGAAGGATGAAGGATGTCACCTCATTATTCAACTTTCTAACAAAAAAAATATAGATTAGAAGAGAAATTAAGGCACTAAGAAGTGACACAAGTTGCCTGAGACGGCACAGACAAATATCAGATTTTTAGTCCATAATCCCTCTGAGCTGAGCTTGATCCAATGCCATGCTACTGTAGAGGATGTCTTATGTCAATACCCCTGGTCCCGGCTCCAGTCCTCCCAGTCTGAAATGCTGCAGTGACACAGTCCTGACTCCAAGGGGAACCCAGACACCCAGGGATCCCAAAACTTTCATTTGGGTACTCCCTGAAAGAGTTTGAACACCTGCATCTTCTTTTGTACATCCTAAAACTCCTGATACAAATCTTAACACTTTAAAATAAAACATGTATGTATACCACTCTTTAACATACTCACTGGGTTATAAATACCACAGTAGTTTGATGTCACCTGGAAAACTGTTGACTAAGATCTTAAGTCAAATCTTTTTTTTTTTTAAAGAACTTTTTTTTTTTTAAGAGAGGGACAGTGAGAGGGAGAGAGACAGAGAAAGAGAGAATCAATTTATTTAGTTTTTTTTTTTTCATGTGGCTTTCATTGCTCATGTTGTGTGCGTGGTGCTGGGGTTTGAACCTGTGTTCCTGCGCATGCAAGGCAAGTGCTGAAACCGCTGAGCCACCGCTCCAGCCCCTTAAGGCAAATCTTATAGCACTCCTTTCTCTACTTGTATCTATATTTCCATTCCACTCTTCTACAGAAATTTTTCTTAAGGTATTTTTATGTTTGCAAGTGTTTAGACATTAGCTGTTCATATTCTTTTGTAATAAAAAGATATATTTATGTATATAAATGGATGTTATAAAAAATGTTCTGTGGCCTTAAGGTTGTTTTGTATTGGGGATTGAACCCTGGGGTGCTTAACCACTGTGCCACATCTCCAGCCCTTTTATATTTTTGTTTAATTTTGAGATAGGGTCTCACTAAGTTGCTTAGAACCTTGCTAAATTCCTGAGGCTGGCTTTGAACTTGTGGTCCTCATGCCTCAGCCTCCTGAGCCACCGGGATGGGGCAGTCCTGCTAGAGAGGTAGGAAAAGGAACCTGGTGAGGCCTGTCTTTAGGAACTGCACTTTGAGAAAAGCACCAAAGGAAGATAAAGGTGTAGATGTGGATTTCCTGAAAACGCTTCCTGCTGTCATGTCCCCTGGAAAGTGGCTGTGAACCCCTGGGGCAGCTGTTTTCCTGCTTTAACACTTGGTTAAAATGTGAAGTGGTGTATACACAGACTCGTTATTAAGAAGTAATTTGGCATGAACATCTCCAATGCTGAAGTGCCAAGGAATACAGCCAGGAAAGATTCTAGTACTTTTATGCTACATCAGAGGGGGCAAATGACCAAAGAAAGACAGAAATTTACAATTTAGTATTAGCTGTCTTTATGAATGCTTCTGTCTCTCAAAGGATATACTGAAGAAAAAAAAAATTCCTTCATGGTAACAACAGCGATGTTGCCAGAAAGAATCATGCTAGGGAATTTCACGTTCACGTGTGCCTGTGCTTGCCAGCCTCAAGGTACCACCTTCGTCATTCCTGTTAAATCTTCATATCTGTTATGTTTTCTCTTTACTTACTTTCAAACATATTTGCTTAAAGTTCAACTCTATCTCTACGTAAATGAAAATCTAATATCATGTGTCATGCATAGTTTCTATAAAGAGTACTAACATTTTAAAAGTTGTCTGGGTGACACCTAAATTAACTCTGTAAACCACCAAGAGCACGTGGACCCTACTGGAACACTGGCCTGGGCTGTTTACCCACAGCCTCACAGGCTCATCACGTGGAAGGCCCTTGGGTGGGGTGCAAGACATCCCGTATGGTTAAGTCTATTTCTTAAGAGCCCAACCCAGCCCAGCCCCGCTTTAATTCTAGGGAAGCACTATTTCTCAACAATAACATTCCATGAGCCAGATCTGGAGACCCAGAGATGCCATGATGGTCTTGGGCTAAGCGTGCATCTGGCCAAATTGTGGGGGCTTGCAGGCCAAAGCCATTTCACTGATCTCTTCACTGTTATGTTACTACAGTGTCGTCAAGAGAAAAACAGAGACCTATCAGCATGTGCAACCCAGAGAGTGCATCAGCACACCTACTAAGGATCAAGAACACCATCGCTAGATATTCTGTAACGCTGTTTAAATGGTGCTTGAACATCATCAATTGTTATCAGGCTTGGAATAATTAACAAACTACAGGAAGATGTACAGCATCTCCTAAACATGCTGAAACACCCAAACACCTTTCTGACTCTACCCACAAAGCTTCTCCACTACCCCATCTCCACAGATGCTACGCCCCTGTGATGCTATTTGATAGAACTTTCAATGCTGGGAGTATACATTTTGATAAACTATTCTATTCATATTTTTTGGTTTTAACATAATATCAATCAAAAGCCTTAATGATGTTGAATCTCTTTAAATCTGTAATTCTACTTCTAGGAATTCATTCCAAGGAAATAAATCGGACCTGCACAGACATTTATGTAAAATGATGTTCAGAGGAAATGTTCTTTGTAAGAGCAAAATAAGCCACAACCTAAGTATTCAGCAGTAAGAAGTGGCACATAACGGAATACTATCGTACCAAGAAAACCAAATGACAAGAGCATAGTCATGTATTATATTGAATGACAAAAGGACTCACTACAGCATATACACTATCTTAATCTTATTTTTAAAATATAAGTGCATAAAAATGGTGAAAGTTTCAGTGATAGGAATACAGGTATTGCTCTTTCTTTCTCTCTTGCTCTCTCCCTATCCCTAAAACAATATTACTTTTTTTTTTTTGGTACTAGAGAGAGAACTGGGGGACTCTTTACCACTGAGCCACATCCCCAACCCTTCTTATTTTTTATTTTGTGACAGGGTCTCATTAAATTGCTTAAGGCCTCACTAAGTTGCTGAATCTGCTCTTGAATGTGGAATCCTCCTGCCTTAGCCTCTTGAATCACTGGGATTACAGGCATGCACCAGCATACCTGGCTAAATATTACCTTTTAATGATAATGTGTACTTACAAACTCCCATTTTTACCGTTGACTCAGAAATTCTATTCCTAACACTATTTTAAGGACATAGTATAAATCATGCACAAAGATTAATATGTAAAGTTATATATAAACTATCATATTCTATATGAGGAAATAATATGACCTAAAAATTTCAACAGTTAGAAAATAGTCAATCTTTTAACTTTATGCCAATATTAAAAAATGATAGTTTTTGGAGTAGTTTCTTTTTTTTCAGTGCTGGGGATTGAACCCAGGACCTCATACATACTACACAAGTACTCCATCACTGAGCTATATCCCCAGTTCAACTTTGGAGTATTTTTAAGATTAAGTTGTGGGACTGGAGCGGTGGCTCAGTGGTTACTGTGCTTGCCTGGCATGCGCTACTATGAGAGTTCAAACCACAGCACCACATACACAAGGAAGTGCTGGAGCAGTGAAGGCCACATGAAAAACTAAATAAAATTGATTCTCTCTTTAAAAAAAAAAAAGATGAAGTTGTAATGACATAGTGCTGGTGATAGATGCTGTTAAGACTGCAAAACAGAACAATGTGTGATTTTGGCTGCATAAAGTTGTAAGTGCATTGGAGAAGAAGGAGCAAGAAGCTGAAGTGTTAACAACTCTGGTTTATACATGGTGAGATTATGGCAACTGGAAAACAAAAAGTTTAAAGAAGAAAATAAGAATTCCACAATGGACATAAAAATTTGAAAAACATAAAAATAATACAATATACTATTCATAATGATAAGAAATTACTAACAAAGAGAGAAAGCATTTCCTATAAATACAACTCTCTAATTTTTTTTTAAGAGAGAGGGACAGTGAGAGTGAGAGAGAGACAGAATCAATTTTATTTAGTTTTTTTCATGTGACTTTCGTTGCTCCAACACTTTGTTGTATACGTGGTGCTGGGGTTTGAACTCGCATCCTCGCACATGCCAGGCAAGTGTTGTAACCACTGAGACACTACTCCAGCCCCCAACTCTCTGATCGTTAACAACCACTACTGTATTAAGATTCTGCCTTCCAGCAGCGGAGCGAGGATGTGCACGGAGTGCAGTGTCTGCAGGCTCGCGCACTCTGTCCACAGGGGTCGTGCTGGACTAGTGCTTTAAGCTTTCCAGAGGAAAGAAAGAAGATGAATCCGGGGCACATTTAAAATTTTGCCTGGAAACCACACCAAGTCAAGTTAGGAGAAAGTCAGACCTAGAGAGGAATTGTGATGTGCTCTTTGCTCAGGTCCATTCTACTTTACGTGAGAGATCCAAAACCTTCCTGCCTATTGGCTCCAATAAAACCCCTGGCCAAGGAGTAAGTAGTCAATGCTATTTCCACTAAATGCTTGGGGGCCTCTTCTACACAGTTTACCTAAGTTGAGCTGCCCACAGAGCAAAGCAACCAAGTCCAGCAGGAAGGGGGCTAAGGGAGCCCCCAAACTTCCCTTGAGGGAAGTGCTAGCCTGACAAAGTTTGGAGAAACTTTGGGCACATTGTTTTCAAGATGGATTTGTGTAATAAGGAACCCCTGCCAAACCAAGAAGAGGCAGCTGGCAGAGGACTGGATTTGCTGATATGGAGATTTTCCTGAAGGGGGAAGGGCAGGTGGTGAGGTGAGGCAGGCAGAGGTGGCACTGTGGCTACTGGCCTGGAAAGAAGGAAGCCCCAGCAAGCCGGGCCTTGCGTGAATGAGAGCCTGTCTTCATATTCTCTGAGCATTGTTTCCGGACTCAGGCCTGAAAGATCACTTCAGGACATCTGCTAGACACCCAGGAATAGCTTTTGGCTTCAGTCACAGGATTCGCCACCCAAACTCATCCCTTTCCCTCACCGTACAATCCTCCTTTCTCTTCATTGTGGGGGGACTGAGTCGACTCAGACGAAATGCTGACCCTATAAAAATCCACACCGTGGGACTGCCGAGGCACCAGGATCATTCTCAGTGCAGGAAAGGGAGAGGAGAAGGGCCCAATCCATCATTCTGTACTTATTAAATGACTATTTGTAGGGCACTGTGGCTGGTACTGCGGGAACAAAGAGCAGTCTAACACACAGCCCCTGGCTCCTCAGCGTGACGAACACATGACCACAGGGAGCCGGAGGCGTCAGGGCCAACACGGGCCCTTTGAGAGCTGACTGTATGGATCCAGTGTGCAGCGGGCTGGCTGGGCAGTGAAGGAAGCTTGTTCCCTCCCTGGCTAGGCACAGACCCACTGTTGTGCCCATGGGGCACAGGGAGAGGGAGAAGTCTCCCATGCGAATAATTCCAGCCTCTGCCACAACTGCAAATGTGACGATTGTGTCCAGCTTTGAGGGCAGGAGGGAAGGTGCTAGATCCTCATGCAAAGTGGACTCGATACAAACAAGGCGGGCATCGGCTCAGGAGGACGCAGCATGTGCAGATGTGGGCCCGATGCCACTCAGAGAAAAGAGTCCTTGTGCTTTTGAACTGAGGCCCAAGCTGCTGCTCCTACATCACCTCGCTGCGATTTTTACTCAGGAGAAAGGTGGGGGGAGCAGGGATGGAGAAAGAAAACTCGCCGCGATTCCAGTAACATGTCGTGTCTGTGGCTGGCTGACTCCTGCCCAGTGTTTTGGAATTTTAGCTTTATGTCTCTCCAGGGACTACTGAGGCTTTTTAAAGTCTGATGTTGTGAAAGATGGTTTCCTGGTGACCATGGGACTTGTGTGCAGTTGCTCAGCAGGGCCTCCCAAACTCTGGGGGACATGTAGGGGTAACAAATGAGACAAGGGGAGTGGAGAAGAGGACACAAACGGAGCTGAGACATCATGGCCAGCAAGGCCCTTGTGCAGGGGCTTGTGGGGGACAGCGGCATGACACTGAACAGGAACCTCTGAGACCCTAACCTGGGAACCAAGGAACTAAGCCCAATCTTTACATAAAGACACGCACATCCCACACTGATGGAAACAGCACGGCAGAGCCAGGCCTCGGGTTCATAAAGATGGCTCCATGTAGGTGCATGAGGAGGGTTAAGTGCTGCCTGACTTCAGTGATGTCCCAGAGCCTGTTCTCAGAGAGGAGCTGAGGATGATGATGATGACGATAAAAAGCAAGGAGGCAGAGAAAGCAGCTGGCCAGGGAGGGGCCTCAGAGGCAGAAGGGATCACAAGACCCCCAGCTTCTAGGAGTCCTCCCCAGGACACAGCAAGACTGAGGTTCTGGGACTTCAAGGAGCACATAACGGCCCACTGCTGTCCCTCTTCCTCCCCTGGATCACTCCCTCCTGCCCTGGGAGATAAAGGGGAAGAGAGAGAGGCTGCCTGCTCAGTAGATCCAAAGGAGCACGCAGGGCACAGAGCACCGTGATCTGTGAAGAAGTCGCTCCTTCTGAGAGCAGCGCCCCTCTCTTCCCTGCCTGCCTGCGTGGGAGATAGTGTCAAATGGCAGGTGTACAGGACCAAGGGCAATGGTAGTTGGAACACATGACCAAGGCAGCCAGTCAGGGGTATGCACTGGTTATAAAGGGGTTTAAAGAGCCCCAGGAAGGATACTGATATAGATCTTGGTCCGGATGCTTAAGAAGAGACAGATTTAAATGAAAACCAAGAAGCCACAGTTACGTCTTGACCTCAACATGGGCAATAAGACTGTGGCAGTCTTCATGCACACGGCTGGGAGAAGTCAGGCAGCAAGACCAGAATCCCAGTGCCCCTTAGGCTTTGGTGACATAACAGCCCAGAGGCAAACCTGTACAGAGCCCAGGCCAACTCAGGCCCAGTGTAGGAAACAGTCAGAGACACATTCCCAAACACCATTCGCTTAGAGTCCTGGAGCCTCACAAGGAGCAGGTGTTACCAGGTAGCCACTGACTTGCTTGTGCCAGACAGCAGACATTCCTGTCCCACAGGTTGGTGACGTGGGGGCCCACAGACAGCTACAGCTCCATAGCCTCATGGAGATCCACCCATTCAGTCCAGAGAGTTGGCTGCCACCAATAGCTTGCCCAAAATGTACTCAGACTTTCTAGTAACTACTTGCTCACCCACCCTGGGGGTGTCATAATTTGTGCCAAATAAATGGACAAACATGGATTTTACTTATTTGACGTGATATCCAAATGACCCCAGCT